>CAXARX010000376.1:126033-150254 GCA_963971425.1 Bryoerythrophyllum caledonicum | reverse complement strand
GAATAAACTGAAGCAATTACCCTTCAATTCACACACTGTGGTTACGCAGAAGGAATTTTAACGAGGCAAATTAATGTGTTTCTCCATCCATTTGACTGTTTCAAAACTGACGGGCTGCATTACCGACTCTTGAATCTTCTGTGTCCTTTTTCCTCTCATCGCCAACGGCAATGGCGGTATTTCACCGCTACTAACAAGCTCTCGCACCCATTGTGCCATTCGTGTACCAGTGTCGTCGAACGGATAGCCTTCTTCCAGCTTCAAGCCTTGGATCAACTTTGCTGCATAAAGAAGAGCAAAGTACCCGCAGCTACGTCCATCAACTTGCTGTTGTATTACTATGTGCTTGATTGCCAAAGTTTCGCCAGATTTAGCAATAATTTTCGAAATTTGATGTTGGATGTGCTTCGGCAAAGGTCGCTGTAAATTTGATGTGACCGTTTCGACGACTAAAATTCGAGAATTACGCCTGACAGTTCAGTAGTCGAGCAACACGTAATGAAAATCGTCATGGTGCAATACAGACACGGACACAAAATAAGCCACAATCAAGGTTTTTTGCTTCGGCGCAACGTCGCAAAACTTCTGATGCGACGTTAACAAAATCCACAAACATCGGACCTTGAATGAGCAGAACATCCCTATCGCGCCTATTCAGCTCGATGCCTGTTTTGTCAAAAACTTCAACAATTTCAACATCTGCGTCAGTCTCTTTCTCTCGATGAGCCTCTCGTGCAGCATTACGGATTGTGCTTTGTGAGAGCACAGTTCGCGACGTGTTGCTCTCCGAATTCTCTGCCTGGACGTTTGTTCTGCGTTAGTGACATCTTCAGCGTGGTCTGTAAAATTAGAATAAAACACACGTATGCACTGCTGAATAGTTACTGATGCGAATTTTGTACTTCTAAGCAACGCAGTAAATCCGGTATACAAAGTATCTAAATACTTTATTTACAGAGTTTTACCTTTTTCACCGCTGCGCGTTTTGGCGCATTCGCTTCCTCATTCGCCAATTCCCAGCCAGCGCTTGCATTTTCCGGTAGCACGTTTGTATCAACTCCATTATTGCTTTCAGTGGGTGTTGAATTTCGTTCGTGTTGCTCCAACAATGCATTTTTTAACATATCTTTCACTGTCAAACCTACTCTGCAGCTTACTGTTACGTATTCAATATGCTCTTCGTACTCTTCATAGAGCGACGCGTTACCGCACATTGCATTAAGCAGTTCCTTCACTGTAGTTTTACCGTCTTCCCACAGCTTAGCTTCCGATCTCGGTTTTGCCGACTTCTTTCCTCGCATCACCGGATCCTTTATTTGGTTCTCGTCGTCAGACGCTACGTCGTCCATTGGTGGTCGATAAATGGCCGTCGTTGATTTATCGCGTTTGCTTTCTCGTTGAAAGTGATCATCTATAAAGTTCGTTGCACTTGCTATGGCAGCATTTCGGTAGTGCAGTACGCCCATGAATTGACTGCAAGGTAAGCCAAACGTTTGCTGCCACGAGCGTGTACAAGTTCCGAGCTCAAGCGAAATTTCATACTCTCGATCTGTCTTGTCGTCTCTCACAGTAAACTTTCCTTGCCCTGTGTCTACCACATGTTGTTTCTCGACAGGTCGCCGTTGCAAATGGTGTATTACTAAAGTCGAAGCTCGTACTGTCAGTAGCTCCATTACTTGCTCTACAACGCGCGCAGCAGACATACCGTGCAAAAGCAAAGGTTTTTTCGATTTCAGCTCGTCTTCGTTTGCACGCGCAGCTCCCGCATCCTTCAGTCCGGCTAGTAATCGTCCAATCGCTTCCGGTAACTCGGGACGTTTTGCCCGGCTACCACGTATACCGAGAACAATCGCTTTGCATAGCCTGTTAAACCTTTCAGTTTTTGAGTTTGTATGTACTGACAGATTTCGGTCGCCGCGACGGTAGCAGTGCGCCCATTGTCGTTTAAGCGGAAGCCAGTTCTTCTCTATGTCCTCAATTACGAAAGCAGCATGATCTGCGCAAAGCTCTTTCAATGTCTCCAATCTCTCGTCGAAGTCTTGTACGTTTTGCGCGTATATTAATGATTCTGCTATAACGTATATCTTAGACTTCCACTGCTTGTCGTGATCATTTTGCCTCAGTCGTCGCGTGAGTCGCCAAATGCTTTGGCCGACGTGCCACGAGCATAAATATATTCGAGCGGAGGGAAACACCTCAGTGAACGTAGTTAACTGGCTCCAATCTTTATCGCTCAAAATAGTCGAGACTTCTTCAAAATCTGCTTGAAAAAGTGTACGTAACTGCAACAAAGCTGTTTGTAAAGTTTCGGCTTTCTCATTGCAGATGAACACACATCCCACCGGGAAGCCATGTCCAGTCGAATCGACTGTAATGACGTTAAACAGGTGGTAATCTTCGATGTTCACCCGATACGTCGCGTCAATCAGTAGTATATTGTTAAAATCTACCCAAGTCCTTTTCATTTCGGGTGTAACGATTGCGAGCGTTGCCACTTGATTGTTGTCATTGGTGCTTATGTCAAACAGAACGCCCTCGGCTTGCCATTGATCGCTCACTGTTTGCAATCGCTCGACGGCGGTGGTATTTTTGATGTACTGTTTATTGAATAGTTAAGCGGCCAATGCCGGTTTTCTGAATAGACTTGAAAATTTTTGCTGGCGAGTCCTGCATGCATGCGCTTCTTGAATTTGTGGAAGCAGAGTGAGTCTACGTAGCCTCGGACAGGCGGCAAACAAAGCTATTTCAGTTAGAGGATGCGTTTCATGCTGCAAATGTACTCGAGCAACTACCAAAGCATTTTTCTTGCTGTCATACTTCACATTCATGAAAGCTTCACACTTGGTTTTTCGGGTACGGCAAAATCGAGCTCGATCGTCGAAGTGAACGTTTTGTGTTGCTTCGTCTGCTCGAGCGCATTTAACAGTAATGTATTTGTACTTAAACCTTTTTGCTAAAGCACTTTCCTTCACAACTTCTTCAGCAGCAGTTTTGTTCTGTTGCGCTCGGTTTACGGTTGTGTTTTCCAACGCGGTTTCTGTCGTAAATATTGCTGCGGTCTTTTTAAACAGCTTTCCGGATTTAAAAGTTTGCATAGGCTGAAACGACGCAATGCACCATTTGTCTAGCGCAGTTCGAAATGCTTCGTATGTCGAAAACCGTTTTTGCAGTTCTGGTGGAATTACATCACACGTTTTGCCGCATTTCTTGCTTCGCGTGTCGTGACTGCTTGCTGCCTCCGACGCACTTTTAGACAATTGCGAAGTTTGACTTGATGTTCTCTTTTTTTGCGGAGGCATTTGTATGCGAACACGTCGTTCTTCGTCTGGCACGTAATCTTTGTCTTTGTCATTATCACGCAAATCGACTCCAAATTCAATGAAGCGATCTGCGATTACAACACGAGCAGCTTTAAAATTCACAGCAACTTACCGTGCAATCGGCACGAAAATGAGTAAAAACGGTTTAGAAATTGTTTGTTAAATTTCAGCGACAGTGTTTTCCGCCGTCAAAGTATCAAATCCAGCTTTACTGCACGTTTTGGATAACTGCTCTGTGTGCCGCTTGAATCAACAAGTTGTCTCAAAATTTTCCTTCAATTTAATCACGTGGTTTTAACTGAAGTGCGGTTGACATGAATTAAAGTCATCATGACCATAATGACAAATTAAATCAATGCATTCCTTCCGTTTAACCATGGGAAAGACATTGAAGTAAATTGCTTCAGTTTAACTTCATTGGACGAGGGGAAAGAAATTCTTCCATTTTAACCGCTACCTTTTTATTATTTATTTGCTATTTATTTGATGTGTACCATTTCAGTTTGGGGCCAATATATAGGATTTTATCACTGCTGCGCAGTGATAAATCCAAAAAGTCAGCCGATTATGCACACAGAAAAATGTTAGGAGAGACTATTAAATGTCAGGAGAGATTATTATGTAGTAATAAATTTCATTGTCATGCTGCGCACGTTTCTTAAAATCTCTCGGAGGCAGGTCAAAAACTGCGCCGATATGTACATGCTGCTCAAGAACGGCAGCATTTTAACGAAAACATGTTTGTATGCAAGAGATGCAAACGAGCCACTGGTGGCGTGAATACTGAGCAGGAAGCTGATAAGCTATTTGGCGATAGCTTAATCGTACAAATTACGTTGAAAGTCTAACCAAAGAAAAGCAAATCGTAATTTCATGGCAAGCTACGCGTGTAGAATTTGTCAGCGCGTTTAATCCTGCCATCGGCAAAGATTTTCGTGAGTTAGTGCTATATATTATTGTTTTCAAATACTCTGAAAGACTTTATGAACTATACCATTGTGCTCGCCGTACCCAAGTTACTACAAGCAAGTGGTGCTAGTTTTGTTTTTTCATGCAAAACAAAAAACTTTTTCTGTAGAACGAAGTTATACACTGCGTATACGTACACATTTGTACATTTTAAACAAGAAATTACGCTTTTTTCAGCACTACAAATTTTATTGATAGAATAAACATAAGATAATGGTGCTTTAATAACGAAAGTAACAGGCTGCTCTAAGGATCAAGATGCACCGGCAGAAACATGTACATAAACTTCAACTTACACTAAAAACCTAATATGCCGACCTGAAAAAAGTCTTTGTTAAATTTGTTTTACGAGATAGTTGTTTCACGACCAAATCTGCCGACACATAAAAAAGTGCAAAGCAAACGGCAAATTATTTTCGATTTTTTATCTACCGCGTCGGATGTGTCCATAACCGCTTTTAATTAATACCCTTACCTAATTAAAGTATGAAAGCGGTTATGGACACATCCGACGCGGTATAATACGCTTTGGTAAAATTCGAAAGTGTATAACTTCGTTGTACAGAAAAGGTTTTTGTTTCGCATGAAAAAACAAAACTAGCACCACTTGCCTATAGTAACTTGGGTACGGCGAGCACAGTGGTATAGTTTATGAAGTCTATCAAAGTATTCGAAAGCAATAATATACAGCACTAACTCACGAAAGTTCTTGCCGATGGCAGGATTGAACGCGCTGGAATTTGTGTATTACACGTTTTAGTATCCGTACTGAAACGAAACCTTGTGTTCGTTTAATGGACAAGAACACCTGAGTTCTTTTCCACTCTTTGCCTAGGGTTCTGGCCACCCACTGGTGCGAACCCTAGATATCTATTGGCTACCCACTGGTGCCCTGGGGTCTCCAGCCATTCAGTGGTGCTTGAGACAGAGAAGGAAATGGGGAGTAAATAAAGATGGAAAAGTTATTTCAATAACTTTTATGATCATACTGAGCAAAATCTACGTCCTTTTATACTAACTCTGCAGCACACTGGTGTGAACGCATACTACTCCTTTACTGATGAGTAATACTAACCACATTGCTCCTAACACATATAACACGGTACTAACAGTAAAAACGTTGCTTAGCTACTAATACTGTAGTACCGCTAGATCTTATTACATTTAACAATGTGCACTTCGCCCGTGTACACACACGCAGAACTAATTAACACTATTAATTATTTTTTTTCTCTAATTAGCACATTCACTTAATTTTCGACTTGCGCCCTGCCCGCTGTGCACAACAACTCGGGCTGTGCGCATTACTTAACTGTAATAAGATCTAGCGGTACTACAGTAACTAACTACTGCTGAGCGCGCCTCTTGCTAGCCGTCGCAAAAGCCAAACGTCGTTAACATGCCAACCAGCAACCCATCACGCGCTCTGCAGTGTGTACACTATGCGCCACTTTTGAATGCAAATTTGGTTCGGCTGAAACTGAGGTTGAGCAAGTGAACAATATAATACCAGGAATAATCGTTAAGAATTATTTACTGATTTTGTGAGTATTTTGCAGCTATTATTGCGAACTCCATGCATTACATTAATATTAAGCATAACTTTCTCGTTTAAATCGATTAGTTTTTCATTTGCAACAATTTTTTTCTCATGAAGTTTTGCCTTTTCTCCAGTGCAATCGATGTTACGTCTTAGCTAATTAAACTTTTTTAGAGTTAATTGATTAATTAATACCATAATTTTTAAAATTGTTCAGTTACCAGGGTTTTTTATGATTAGCACCGCGATTGTTGACAGACTTGGGTCAAAGGTAAGGCAGAGTGCGGAGGTGAAGGGCAGCGTGGCGCAGCCACCTTCAATCCTTCGCTCCCCTTCAGCCGCCTAGCTGCAATCCTTCGCTCGCCTTCAGCAGCCAGGTTTGCAGCCTGCGCGGGCTTGTGCAGCCACAGAATTGATATCCTGTTGTGCAATAGTTATTTGTGCACGGCGTGCAAAAAACGCACGGAGGCTTAGTATCAATTGTGAATCTTTTAGTGCACGTTATGCAGCATTGCATATTGTACATCAGCTATTTGATTTTCGTCTATTTTGTTACTATTGCTGTCATAATAATCGCCCAACTTGGCAATTAAACATGCACAAATTAATCACTACGGAGTTGTGTCCAAAAGCCGCAACATGGCTGTACGATAGTGTTCTAAACAAACCATCATCAGTAACCACAGATGTGACGAAACCAATGGAGAAAGTGTTTCTAGTCAACCGTATTGAAAGTGCAGACGAAATCAGTGGTTATTTCCTGCTCTTGAAGCAAGATGTGGAAATGTTAAAGTGCGGCTTGGCGATAAATCAAACGCCAGCGCAGCGGAGCAAGCAATTGTCGCCGATAGTGTGAAGAATATGCGGATTTGAAGGTGTAATCTACTGCGAGTTTAATTTCATTGCGAACCGTCTAAGGTCGCAATTATTTTTACTTTATGCGGAACCAAAGTTGTAAGAATGGTTAATAGAACGTATTTATGCCAGTTGCTAGACAACACGGGACTTTTTTTATGCGTCATGTATGCTGTGAACCGAATCTTTTTACTCGGGTCAGGTTTTTACTTTGGTTTTTTGTTTGAGAATATGTTATGAATTCCGTATATGATTCACCATGACTATGGTCTCAGTGTTAGATAACCCTCGGCAAAGAGCCGCTTGCAATGAGAGTCAAAGTTGTAGTGCTTTGTACGTACGAGCATTGGTACGTACACAAAGTCACCTTCGCTAGCCTTCGCTAGCTGCAGAAGGTAGCTGCATTTCATTCGCACTCCTTCAGCCGCCTGGCTGCAATCTTTCACTGTCCTTCAGCTGTCTAACTGCACGCCTTCGCTCACCTTCAGCGGTTTACCGCGTGGCCACGGCACTCCCTTGCTGCAGAAATTTTTGGCTGCATTGGCTGCACTGCAGGCTGCTGCAGCGACCCAAGCCTGATTGTTGAACCTCAGTTTCGGCCGAACCAACTTTGCATTCAAAAGTGGCGCATAGTGTATGCGCAAGGCTGTTGCTTTGAAACATTTTCGAATTTCGGTTGCTAGTGGGTGAGTTTTTGCTCGTCAAGCGCAAAACTTTTATAACAGTAATATGTATTTTTTTACGGCGAGTCGAACGGTATGCTCTAATCACGTCATCGTGGGAAGTTTGTAGCACAGTTGTTGTACACGCTATGTAATTACGTAGTGCAAACGCATGTTTGAAAAAATTTTACTACCGCCCTTCCACGACCACATGTGTTAAGCATACCATTCGACTGGCCGCAAAAAACTACATGGGGCTTTGGAATGCAAAATCAACTTCGTCGATTTTATAACTCGTCGATTGCGGAAAAACCATGCATGATATTAGCTCACGAAATAGCTGTACAAGTACATCGTACTAACTCATGCTCGTATCTCGCATATAGAATATCGACAGGTTTGTACTTCTTCAATAAACACAAATTCAAACAAACGACGAAGATGATTTTGCATTCCAAAGCCACACATATTGCTGTGTTAGAGTTTTGGTTTTTGACGAGCAAAATCTTGGCCAATACAAAGCAAAATGTTTCAAATCAACAGCCTTGTGTATGCGCACATACACACGCTTTCTTGCTGTCGCTGCTGCCAGTGCCAAGCCTCAACCGCAACGCACAACGCATTTCTGTGGTTGTCACACTCTGTGTGCCAACCGTACATACGCAGAAATGCCTTATCGTCACAGTACGTAATATTAAAATTTTTGTCTTCAGGAATCTTGCAGGCTAAGTTTACAATATAATAAGTCGTACGACAACTTTGATAGTGAATATACGTATTTTTGTATATTTTATGTATACATGACTTGAATTAATAAATCATACATACGTACGTAAACGTAGTAGTAATAATAATAATATTGGCGTGCGGTCGAGTCGGACGCGTACGCGTATGCGCAAGTCAAGTGGCATGTGCGTTGCCGTCAGACGCTGTTATAGTCGGCTGATTGCTCCTAGGTATATTTCATCCATTGCATCGGCACGTTTCCGCGCTCCGTCTTGATTACCATTTGCGTTGTTCGTGTCGGTATACTACCGACCCGGTAGTTTTTACGCTGTAAACAAGCGCGCGGCGCATATCTTTCGCTTGATATGCTTGAAATACAAAGTGATTTGCACACACGCGCGGTTATACAACGCTGCATACGTACCGACGGACACGAGCGAGCTTTTTCGTATGCGCAACGTATTGAATTCACAGGCTCACTGTTTCGGACTTTCCCACAGGAGCCTAAGATGGTGTCAAAGTGCGGCAGTATAACAGCCGCATTTTGTAACTTCTGCCTAAAGCGATGTTTGAGACGTTTAAGAAAACGACGTTAAGACCCCGCTTATATCCCGACGACAAAATCGAAATTGATTGCAAGTTAAAGCAATGACCCCACAAATTGGAGCGACGTCAGTATATCCACGTTCGAAGACTAATAACGACGATGAGCATTTAAGACCGACGATATGAAGATTTCAATCTATTGAAGCTTCCATGCATATTAAATCTATGCACTACATTTTAAAATCACGATACGTCGATTTAGCCTATAAAATAAAAAGCGACGTTCCTGCATTTTAAATCCATGCACTACATTTTCAATAGATTTATAATGTATAAGAACATCGCTTATAATTGCATGGGCTCAAGAATGCGCACAACATGAACAATGGATACCGTGGATTTATAATGTATAGGAATATCGTTGCTAATTGCATACAGTATGCGCGTTTTTTGATTGACTTTTGAGTATGCACTATGCGCCACTTTCGAATGCAAAGTTGGTTCGGCCGACACTGAGGTTGAGCAAGTGAACAATATATTACGAGGAATAATCGTTAACAATTATTTACTGATTTTGTGGGTATTTTGCAGCTATTATTGCAAACTCCATGCATTACATTAATATCAAGCATAACTTTCTCGTTTAAATCAATTAACTTCTCATTTGCAACAATTGTTTTTATAAAATGTTGCCTTTTTTCAAGTGCAAGCGATGTTACGTCTTCGCTAATTAAACTTTTTTAGAGTTGATTGATTGATTGATTGATTGATTGATTTATTTATTTATTGATTGATTTGATACATCCTTGGGGAGTCACACCCCTTTGGGAACAAGACAGGACAACATACAACACACTCTTGAGTAAGAGTGAAAAGAATAAAAACGATGGGCTGCAGTTAACATGTCAATACTGAACTAACTCCATGCAAATAAAAGAAAAAAAAAGAAGAAAAAATAAACAGCAAATAAACATTGGTTAAGTTATCGCTCAAATTCCTTTGTAACAAAAGAGAAACACTTAGTGCTTACGGTATTTTTTGACATACCGCGCGCTAAAAATGATTTGTAATCTTTAACGCTTAAAAATTTATAAAATTATTGAAAAGATCAATACCTCTATGTATGGATAGGTGACAAAAACGGCTTTTTCGAGCCGCTCCAATCCTTATGCGATGCAACAACTCGCGTCTACGAAAGCAAGATTCAGTCAAGTCAAAAAATAAAAGTACGAGTATCGTCGTTATGGTAGCATCTACATATGAATTTTAAAAGTTCAATATCTGCGGCTTGTTCAACAGAGTTCCGTCTTAACAGCTTCAAGCGTTCATTGTAACGAATGGTATTTTCAGGATCCGTTACCATAAGTTTTGTAAAACTTTTCTGAACTTTTTATAACAGTCGCATATCTCCGGTAAAAAACGGTTTTCCAAAACCGAGAGCGTAGCGAATTTTGCCCAGCACGAGAGATTCAAACAATACAACAGCAGCTTCCGTGTCAATGAAACTACCAGTTAAATTACCACGGATCGAATGTACTGATTTGTTGCAGGCTTTTATTACACTGGAGCAATGCTCGGAAAATTCAAGATTTTGGTCAATTACCAATCCTAAAAACTTGAACGACAGGACGACTGGAATAGCAGTTCCCTGAAAAGTGACTGAAGAGGAAACAGTTGTTTTGGAGAGTCCGGTCTTATTAAGCATTAACGCACTTTTTGTAGGAGTTAGTTTCAATCCAATGAGTTGATTGATTAATTACTACCATAATTTTTAAAATTGTTCGGTTACCAGGCTTTTTTATAATTAACACCGCGATCGTTGAACCTCAGTTTCGGCCGAACCCACTTTGCATTCAAAAGTGGCGCATAGTGTAGTGTGTAGTGCGGCTGTGTTGTAATTGTGCAGTGATATACACCTCACTACACCGCGTATCCTAAAGTTAGTCAAAAACGCGCATACTGTAGGCAAAGTGTACACAGAGTGAATTTATGATCTGTAACATGGATTTAAAATGTATAGAGAACTTGATTGTAATTGTGGTCCTGCACTGTAATGTGCATCAAGGATTTATAATGTGTATCACGAGTTTAAATTTTGATGCTCGGATTTTAAATGCTGAAGCTTGTGTAGTTTTTTTACACGCCGCCGTTGTTTGCGGCGGGTGGATATAAAATAATTGTCGCTGTTTTAAGTTGCATTAAAAAGTGGTTTTTATTTGTCCTTGCATCGCCCTTGTTTGTCTTCCCGGATTCAAATAGGAACGGGGTGGATTTTGTCTTCCTCGAAAGTCACTCTTAAAGTGATAAAAGCTGTTTGTAATGCTAAAGCGATGAAGAAGCAACCCCTAACGTGATTACAAGAAGGAACGATGATCGTTCCCGGATAGAGGCTACTTTGGTACTAAAAAAAAGAGTTGACGATCATCGCCGCAGTTTGCGGCATGCAGAAGTCTGAAACAGTGCTGTGCAGCACAGCATAGCGCGGTCACTACGTATTTGCGGATCGCGGCGCAGATTGATTAATTTTTTCTTTCGCGCAGAAATATGGTTTTCAACGTGTGCGTAAATGTAAACCATTTTCGACCGCTGTCCATTGCGTAATGTGTTGTCCGCTATACGCAATGCGGTTGGCAGTTGCCATATATTATAATACTGAATTTTCGACCGCTTCTCTACAATGCGCGCATGTGTAAGATGATACGACTCGCCAGATCAACACTTTTTTTCTGCTTACAAATCATCATTGTGAGCCGCAATCCTCAACACCATCAAGCAGCAACAGATTATAATCACCAATCAAAAAGACGCAGTTGAGACTGTTGTGTGTCTACAGCAGCATCTTGCAAACACCATCATTTATTTATCATCACCGGTATATTGCTGCTTGTCATCAGATTTGGATGGGATTTTTTAAATTCCGCCGCATTTTCTCTGGAATATTTTTCCACATACGCTGCATATAAATGCTCTCTTGGCCATGATTTCACATTATCGGCGACCTTTTACAACCCGGGTGGGATAAAGCCGCCTGTTTGCTGGTGAATCCGCCAAGCGAAATGTTTAAAAAACTGTATGGACTGTATTTAAAGTTTGGTAACATTCATTTTCCTATAATTTAGTTGAAATTTTTATTTTATCGCAAAACAAAAGCCGTTATTTTACGAGAATGCAGCTTTTTCTTGTAAGTATACTGTAAACGGGTCTGCATTTTAGTACTTTACTACAGTATGAAAGGACTCGAATGTAAACCCGTTTACAATACGTAATCATGTTTTAACCGTGATAGAATTGTGAAATACGTACATTTCAGCTTAGGCGAAAAGTTGCAAAAATCCGCCTTCATTTGCAACGAGATTCGAATTGTGATTTTTGCGCTTTTGTGCACACAAAACGCGTTTCTTATCGAGTTTTGTTGAAACAAGCGTTAAATACAACAAAAAACCATAAACTTGCTTCGATGATATAAAATATTTTATGTATTAGTCGAATTTGGGCGTTTCACAAAGAACCTTGTTTTTTACAACGGATGTGAAAGTTTTTGAATACTATGTACCGTCGCTGATAAAGTCACTTTGCTATCCTTCGCAATTTGTCGAAAAATGTTGTCTCTTGTAAATGGAATCAACTCTTTTCCACACCCAAACAGTTTCAAAACCCAAGTCATTACAAAGCCGTTTTGCTTGCCGCTATAACACTTGTGTTCGACTCTGCTTCTGCTGCTCCTACAACATCCCGCGCCGAACGTCATAACTTTGTACGCACGCCAGTACGGCGCTTCAGGTGGTGGTGGTGGTGGTGGTGGACAGCAAGTGTACGGTAGTGGCGGTAGTACAATAGGAGGAGCAGGCTATGGATCTCCTGGCGGGCAGTATGGGGTGGGCCCAGCACCACAACCGACGTACGGAACCAGCCCTATAGGCGGAGGAGGAAGTTACGGTTCTTCAGCAGGCGGTGGTAAGTGGAAGTTCAGTTGCTTTGCTGCTTAAGCTGTTAAATTTTAACTAGAATAATCCTGCATCTTCCGTGGTGTTCAAAACTGGGCCTCAAACTGAAAGTATTTCGTCTTCCAAATAAATACGTACGCGTATCTGCACTTCCGGTCGTTTAATTGATGACAAAGCTTATAGAAGCATAAATCAGGCGGGTGTAAATCGTCATCGATTTATAAGGCATCTTTCACTAATTCCAATGCAATTCCAATGCAAAAAAACACTTCTTGCAAGCCGCGAGATTCGGGAAGTGTGCCCATTACACAGGCAGCGTTTCCGCGCTGGATTTCGATGCTGATTCGCTGCCGCAGAAACTGAGCTGATCTAGCTTCGCCAGTCTCTTTTGCAAGCCACTGTTAAAAGATTTTATTTAACAATGCTGCTTCAAATCGTTTTTTGTATACAGGCGGCGCAGTTTACGGCCAACAACAGCCTAATAATCTCGGCACATACGGCGGCAGTACTGGTGGTACAATTGGCAGTTCGTATTCGGCTTTCGGCAGCGGCGGCGGTGGAAGCGGTGCATATGGTGGCAATACAGGCGGCGGGGGTGGTGGTGGCTCAGGT
Source organism: Bryoerythrophyllum caledonicum (assembly GCA_963971425.1). Lineage (NCBI taxonomy): Eukaryota > Viridiplantae > Streptophyta > Bryopsida > Pottiales > Pottiaceae > Bryoerythrophyllum > Bryoerythrophyllum caledonicum. Next base: position 137,080 of record CAXARX010000376.1, on the reverse strand, counting down.
TATGGACAACAGCCGCAACAAGGCGGCTATGCTCCACCGCCACAAACTGGCGGATACGTTGCACCTGTTCAATCTAGCTACGCTGTTCCGGCCGCACCTAGTTATGCTGTTCCGGCCGCACCTAGTTACGCTGCTCCGGCCGCGCCCAGTTATGCTGCTCCAGCCGCACCTAGTTATGCTGCACCAGCCGCGCCCAGTTATGCTGCTCCGGTCGCACCTAGTTACGCGGCTCCGGCTGCACCGGCGTACGGTCAACCACAGCTACCCGTTGCTAGCGGCTACGGCGGAGTGACAGGCAATACGGGTGGTGGCGGTGGATACGGTGGAACTAGCGTAAATACAGGCAGCACGTACGGTAACAGTCCTATTGGTGGCGGTGGTGGTGGAACATCAACGTACGGCGGAGGCTCAAGTGGAGGCTACGTTAATCCGCCAGTTGATACCGGTTCGTATGGCGTAGCAAACAGTCCTACAGGCGGCGGTGGAAGTCAGTACGGAAGCGCACAAGTTCCGCCAGCTTACGGTGGAAACAACAATGCTGGCACACAGCAACTTGTTTATAGTGGTGGAAGTGGCCAGTCAAGTTACAACAACAACAATCAAGCACCAACTGGCGGCTACGGTATGACGCAAGTTGCCAGCGGTTACAATTGTAAGTTTTTGATTTTGTACAATGCAAACTTAACTTAAAAATACGAACTGCAATTAATGTCGGTTTTTATTCGCGCAGCTGCTCCTGCTAATCCCGGATACGGCGCAAGTGGCACAACATTCGGTTCGAGCGGCGGCACTGGTTATGGACAGCAGCAGCAACAAACAGGAGGCTACGGCAATACAGGCGGTACGGAATATGCAACATCACTTGATTACGAAGTTCCGGAACCAAATATTTTTTTTCCTTCCAGTGCACCTGTTTTTCCCACTACTAATGCGCCTCCTCCACTTCCCGTTGAGGTGCCCAACACCACCATCGCACCTTATGATACATTTTATTCCGATCCCACGGCTTTTGATCCTTCACTAATAACTACTGCTGCGCCGTCATTGACTGGAGGCGGCGGCGGCGGCAATATGAAATTAGTGCAATATCCATTGAAGTTACTACAGTTGCAACGGGCATTTATGGGCACTTTGCTCAAAGCTGTGCTAACCGAAGCAGTGTAAATATGCATATATTAGTACTTTTGCGATGCGAAGAGCAGTTAAAATCTTCTGAGCCAGAAAGCCAGCTGACAGCTTGACGCGTCAACATGTACAAAAGCATGTCGTTCCAAACTCACCGCTACTTTTTGCTCGCTACAGTACGTACAAGCGCCGTATTCATGTTTCCATCCGCGCGCATTTCCCCTTACGTTTTACGTGTGTGAAACTAACGTTATTGCACGGTTTGACCAAGCATGACAAACAAACATGCCTAAAGAAAAGAAACCCTGCTTCTCACATGATTTTAGCTGCTTCTTCCGTATGCTATATACGTAGTTTTCAAATGTGGTGCTCAAGTTTTTCCCATTCGGTATGAATCTGCAATTTTCCTGCGGGGTTTTTCGTCTGCTTGTTCAAACCTAATACAACAATTGTGAAAATGTAAATATTTTGCGTGAGGACGCAAAGCGGAATGCACATTGTGTACAGCTACGTGTTAGAAGAAAGAAAAAGCTTCCCAAGAAATTTGAGTTTCCTACCGAATTCTTTGTTTTGTTTAACTACCGCTTGAACATTTCTTTTTTTCTGATTTGCAAACAGGAACCGCCTCTTCAGGCTCTTCGTATGGATGAGAACTTGACTTCACGCATGTTGTGTGTCGTGCACCAACAACAAAAATATGGCAAAATGGTTTAATTTCCTAAAATTATTGAAGTAAATATTTGTTGCGCCGGTCGTAGCAGTAAACATTAAAGTTCCACGTTGGTAACAGTGGATAATCAGTTGAAAAATAATAGTTTTGTGCTTTGTTGCTGCTTAAATTGTTTCATAAATAAGCAACGTCTTTCGTGCTTCCGTAGTTATTACAAAAATTTTGTAAGTTGGAACACATTTCCTCCTTCGTAAAAATACATGGAAAAATTAAAAAGTTTTTGAAACGGGAAATTCCAAGTTGCAGTTTTACGACGGATAGTGAAATTGTGTTTAATTTTCACTTTCCGTCAAAAGACTGCAGCTTAAAATTTCCCGTTTCAAAAACTTTTTAATTTTTCCATGACATACATTGTATTTTTACGAAGGAGGAGTTGTGTTCCAACGAGTCAAATGATTGTAAACAATTCGCGCTTAGACTTTTAAGGTTAATCTTACGCAACTTTGACCAACTTTTTTTTACAAATCAAGTTGGCTTGGTGCCAGTTCTAACATGCCGATATAAGTAGCATAATGAAAATTACCACAAAACTAACTGCGCCTAAAATTCCAATAATCGCCATTGTAACAGCTCCAGCGCCTTCACTGTCTTCCGAAAACTCACCAATGCGCACCTTGTAAACAGCAATCATTTCCGATGCATACCAGCACGAATAAGTTCCTTCGTCCGACGGTTGTGTATTCTTGATAGTCAACGTGTTGTGAAAATCTACTTGATATTTGCCGGGCGGCGGAAACTTTGTTGCAACGCCGTCTGCGTGATGGCGTCCGTGCTGCTGCATCATTAGCTGCAGCGGATCCAGCGCAGTCGCGTTCACTTTCCATCGTATTGCTTTGCCGGCACTATTTGGACATTTAATGTCGACATCGACGTTAAGTCGCAACCGCAGCGTGCGACGTTTAGCAGCTGGTGGCACGGGCGGAAGTTTTTGATTTAGCGAATAATATCCAGCAGCATTGTTAACTGTCTCAATAACACGCCCAGAGTCGTCTGTGACAACCAAAACGCTCGGCTCCGTCGGGCACGGCACCAAACACGGTTCGACTTCAAGTTCGCTCGGGCGTAGCCGTAAAATGGGCAGCTCGGATTGAAATTTTTCACCCGTAAGAAATCGCGATCGACACGCCAAACCATGAGGAAACATGTCTAGCAACGATTCGAGCGTCTTTTGTTGTTTCCGTGTTTCATCACTGGAAGAAGAGGTTGCTTTTTGTGACAGATCAACTTTTTTCAGCGTACATTGCCGAACACGTTGTTTTGTGCCACGCTCGTTACATGCGGAGCAATCGGACCAGTCCCCAGGTTTCGAATATGCAATCATATTGCGTCCATGAACAACAAACGGCGGCCGGATTGGTTCGATTTTAGGTGCGGATGAAATGCTTTGCTTAGCGGGCAAAGTCTGGGGCAAAGTCGGGCTGTGCGCAGCAGCATCAATGTGTGTAAAGTTGTTATTTGTTTTGCTGGTTGCGTCATGCGCTGTGGTGGTGGAAGAAGAAGTTGAAAGCAACGAAGCGCTGGTCGTTACAGTAATAAACTTCTCGTGCTCAACAATTTCAACGTCGTATACGCGCACAACTTTTCCCTCAGCGGGCGAATTGCTGTTTTTTCTATTGCTTTCTTCGTCGTCGTCTTTTGACGACATGCGCTTCGTCACGCAGAAATAGCGGCCCGAATCGGCAAGCTGCAAGTTGCGCAGCTGAAGTGCTTGTGTAGCTTCGTCCAGTTCAAATCTACCGCCGACACTTGTGCCAGCTTCTTCGTCCACTTCAACGCCAAACGGTGAATCGCGTTTTTCCGTAACTAACGGCTCACGAACGCCTTCTGTTGCGTACAGCTCGCGCGCCCAACGAAGTTCGTAACCAGTGCGGAGCACCGGTTTTTGGCCAACATAACTGCATGCTCGGCATTGTAATGTTAAATCACTGCCTACGGTGCGCAGCAGAGATTCCGATGCAACATGCCCGATAGTTTCCATTTCGTTGACAAACAGTTCAACGCATCGATTGTATTCAACAATTGCATCATCATCATCAGCTGCTTTATTGCTGTTGTCATTGAGCAGCGCGTATGGTGGAGCAAATCGAAGCCGAGATTCGTCGTTATATTGCTGTAAAAGTTTGTGCGTAACGTTTGGGTATTTCACCGTCATGTCGATATCAAAGTTTATCAGCGGCGGCCGCTGTTCAGCAGCAGCAGTAAAACTGGCTGCGCTACTGCCACCAAGTAAAAGAGATTTTGCGAATTCTGTATCAAACTGTGGATCGTAATTTTCACTTGAAATATACCGCGGCCATGCTGTCAATGCGTCGGTGGTGTGCAAATGTAAGACCGGAACGAACAAAGTTAGAACGAAGTTTTTCATTTGTAGCACGAACGCGTTTATTACTGTACTGTACGGAACGCTAATTACAGCAATATGAAGCAAGTACTTTATCTTTTTGGAACAATCTTTTACAAGGAATCGTAAACTTATCTAAATCATATCCCTCGTTTAGGTAATCAACGACGTAATGTTAAAAAACTTTTGAGTCGTTGAAAGCTCTAGCTCCGAAAAGAAACCCACATTACAACAACAAACTGCTGCTACAATAGTCAGCTGCTGTACAATTACCGAGACAATTAAAATGCAAACTCTTATTGAAAAAACGCCTGCAAGCAACGCTTCTTCTACCCAACCTGCAGGCTGCAGCAGGTAACCGTTCCCTGCTTCTTATGCCGACTTCTACGTGATTTATTTACTACTTCTGTCACTGTTGGCGGCTTTCGTGTCTGCTTTCCGCTACGACTACTCGCTAGAACTCTAACGGTTTTTACGGCCGGCTTTTCGAACGCAGGCAGTGCAGGCGCCACCGCTGCAGCTGCCGTTGTTAATATTCGTTTATCCGACACCCCAGTCAAAAAAATTTCCAATGTCTGCAAAGAATAACATTGCAGTTCTCTGTCGAAAATCGCTTCATTTTACTGCAGTGGATAAACTCGTATTTTTCCATAGGTCTCGCTCTATTTTAAATTGCTCGCCGGAGAATGTATGGAGGCTCAACCGCGATGTTTTAAATTTCTCTCTGTTTTAACATGAAAAACACGGAGGGATTCTTTACGAAGTGCAGTTGATTAGAAATTTAAACGCGGTTTTAGCATGAATTTTGCCCGAACCATGGTTCAGAGCATGCTAAAACAGCGCTCAAATACCTAATCTACTGCACTGGTTGAGGTTTCGCCGAAACCTCAACCTCGCTTGCTGACACTGGCCACAACGAAGAAGAATTTTCGTCGCTGTGGTTAGTGCCAGCGGGCGATGTTTGTGTTTTGACAAAATGAAACAAGTTTCATTTTGTCAAAACGCAAACTTCGCCCGCTGGCACTAACCACGGCGACGAAAACATTCTTCGTCGTCGTGGCCGGTGTCAACAACCAAAGTTTGTGTTTTTGCAAAACGCAAAAACTTTGGTTGTTGATTCGGGCCTTTACGACGAAGAATATTTTCGTAGCCGTGGTTAGTGCCAGCGAGCGAAGTTTGTGTTTCATTTTGTCGAAACACAAGCTTCGCTCGCTGTCACTAACGACGGCGACAAAAATATTCGTCTTCGTTGTCGTGGCCGGTGTCAGCGAGCGAAATTGTGCACGCCGCCATGTTTTTGTGGCCCTCGTACCCTTTCGCAACGCAAGAAAATTATATTTCATTTGCTCCCATCTCAACTATTGCAATCATGAATCAACATCTGCAAGTAAAATCATACAATTTTGATGACGTCACACAAGACCCCCCTTCAAACAAACTTCTCCACCCCCCCAAATAATTTTGTTTAGTAGAAAAATGCTGACGTCATAAAAAAAAATTTTTCGAAAAAAAAAATTTACTTAAAAAAAACTTTGTAAAAAACTTTTTTTAAATTTTTTTTTGAAAAAATTTTTGTTGCAAAAAACAGTTTTACTTCAAAAAAAAAATTTTTTTATATCAAAATATTTCTTTTTATCGGAAATTTTTTCCCGGAAATAAGTTAAATGAAAAAAATTTTTTTGTAAAAAAATAATAATTTTTAAACGAATTTTTTTAAAACACTTAATTTTAAAACAGAAAAAATTTTTGCAAAATTCTGAAATTATGGAATTCAACTTTTGAACAAAATGGCGTCATAAATGGGCGCACCCCCCTATAATGAAGTAGTCGTTTTCTTGGTTTTTTGCTTGCTTTTGCATTTGATGGACTAAAACTACTATCAGAACTAGTTTTAAACAAAAATGGTGTCGTAAAAAGACACTTTTTCGCACAAAAAAAAAATTTTTAAAAAATTTAAAATGCTGGAATTTAACTTTTGAACATAATGACGTCATATAAGGGCGCACCCCCCTAAAATAAAGTAGTCGTTTTCTTTGTTTTTTTGCTTGCTTTTGCATTTGATAGACTAGAGCTACTACCAGAACTAGTTTTAAATGAAGACGACGTCATAAAACAGAATTTTTAAAATAAAATTTTTGTGGAAAATTTTTAATTCTGGAATTTAATCTTTGAATAAGATGACATCATCAATAAGCATTAGTTTTTAAAAATAAAAAAAATTTTTTTTTACGATTTTTAAATTTTTTAAGCAATCGCTAGCTGCAACTTAATCTAAAAAGTGTTTTTTGGCTCCATTGTCGTAATTTTTATTGTTTTTCTCAATAAAAAAACTTAATACAAAACTTTTGAAAAATTTGTAAATACTGGACTTTTTTAGATTTTCACGTAATTGCAGCCCTACCAAGCCAAACCGAAAAGCATTTTTTTGCGTTGTTTTTTGTTGTGTAAGTGGATTCAAAATTTGTGTTAAAGATGACGTCATTGTTGAGCTCTTTTTTTAAATACCAAATTTTCGGGAATCGCTGTTTCGCGAAACTCAGTTTTTGAAAGGGGGTGGGACAATGACGTCATAAGTGGGCATCATACTTGTACAACAAAGTGACACTCTGAAGCCATGATTCGACAAAATTTTAGAAACTTAATGGCAAAAAGTAGATTTAATGCGCTTGCTTTACGTTTGCACTGCGCTGTTTTGGAAAACATATAGTGGACGGAGAAACGAGCAACGAAAATGCAAAAAAAAACGAAACGAGTTTCCAAATGTCTTAAAACTCTGCAGTCATTTTAAAACCGCGAACTGTGGTCGAAATTTACCTCTTTCTAGTGCAGTGTTTAAAATAACATTGAGGTCGATTTGACCGGGGCAGAAGACGAGAACTGCAGCGGCCGGTGAAGCAACCAGCTCATGATGAGCTGCTCATCTGAATAGCAAAATCGCTTCTTTCGTTGACCACTGCTGCCATTAAATGTAGGCGAAGTAGTACTTGCAGGATTTTTCGTCGTCGAAGCAGCTGCTGCTGCTGTCTCTAAAGCTTTACTACTAATTCCGTTTATCGTCGCTCGAAGTGTTCGTTTTTGCTTGGTATTCAGAAACACCGGGCGGAACGCCGTTTCGGATTTTAAAATTTTGTCGCACCAATAGCAGTTTTATGTGCCTAAGGACATTACTGTAAAAGCCCTTGGAATTTAAGTAACACGTGTTATTGTTGTGTTGACATGAAAAACATTTATATAGTGTTTAATAACTATCCAACACTGATGACCTTGTGTTTCTGTTTTCCTTCCGTAAAACGATGCTCGTTGTTGTTTTGGGTTTCTTTGCTTCACCTGTCTGTGTCTTAGTGGCAACTCCTATTGGAGCAGATGCTTTCGAAAATAAAGTAAATATAAATCTAATGTGGTCACGGGAGTTACTTCGCTATACATAAGCTTCAAAAGCAATTTTCAAGGAGGCCTTGAAATGCTCTTGACCGAAAACCAATATTCGCATCGAAAGACCGTAGTTTGATGCTCAAAAAATCAACAATTCTTACGTTTTCTCGTTTGTGTCACTTGCCCTATGAAAATGAGTAATGTTTCACTTGACAAACTAAGGTCATGCATCGTAGTCGAAACTACCGTTCAAAACCCTTTACAACCCGAATGCACTTTGCGATAGAAACTTTTTTTAGCTCGTAAGTGCAGTATACCCTCGGGTTATAGAAGGTCTCGGGTTGTAAAAGGTTTTTCACGGTAGATTCATCTGATACGCATACCCAGCAAACAACTACCGTAAAACCCCGAATATATCACGATATTTTATCGGCCAGTGTTGGCAGTCCTCTTTGATTATATCGCGAACTAGAATGCTATTTTTGATCGGAACGTTTTTTTTACCCAGGCTTTCTACGGCGATCCGACCATAGGGTTTATATGATACGCGAATGTTGAGACCGCTCCCATACGCTACGCTACGGGCGAACAGTTTTTTCCTTCTTATTGCTACAGTAAAACGCCGTTGATCCGAACTGAGCGTGCAAACCGAATAGCACGTTCAAAAAATTACAACGGAAAAAATTAAAAACTTATTGCCGCCTTTTGGCTTGCATTCGATAAAGCATTAAAAATTAGTGCAAAACTCGCACTGCGAGTGGTGAAATTCGTCTAGTTATACGACCTTAGGAAGCCGGTGAAAAACGCGCTCAAAATTAAACTTTCTTAACATTTTTTTTAAATGTTTTGAGCTATCTCAAAAATAATTGTAAGCTTCAACTTTTGTTACTGAATCACGCAGAAGAAAGTCGAAAACGCTAGCATGCTTTTACAAATTGTGTTGTAGCAGGAGTATTCGCGTTTTTCGTACGCTTTTTTGGTCCACTTATTCGCTCAGTAAAATTTTCCCGCAATTTAGCACCACATGCGGCTTCTCACAATTGTTTTGGAAGAAACTGAATCAAAACATTTGAAGAAGAACAGAAATTTTCAGGAAAGTTTAATTTTGAGCGCGTTTTTTACCGACTTCCTAAGGTCGTATAACTAAACGAACTTCTCCACTCGCACTAATTTTTAATGCTCTATCAAATGCAAGGCAAAAGGCGGCAATAAGTTTTTAATTTTTTTCCGATGTAATTTTTTGAACGTGCTATTCCGTTGATCCGAACGGTTTGCACGCTCAGTTCGGATCAACGACGTTTTACTGTATCATCACCTGTGCTGCGCGTAGCAGCGTTTATCTTACGCGCATGTAGTACGATCAAGGTGTGTCATTTCCTGTGCGTATAGCTACTCGAGCGATGGATCGATGCTTGTAGCTCGTTCACGATTGATGTTAAATAGGCGACCGGCGGTTTAAAACGTGCGTAATGACGCGTTATTTAACGTTTGAGTAGAGAGAAAGCAACTTTTTGTACAAAAAGTTTGAAAAAAACAAAGTCAAAAAAACTTCACCTGATGACATGCGTTGGACGTGTGTCGAATTACGATTCAATTTGCTCGAAAACAAACGCCACAAATCTGCTACAACTTAGCACCTACACTGGGCTGGCTTAGCAGTAGTTGCATTCCAACTTTTAGATAAAGCGCTTCATCCGTTTGGCCGTACCAGTATACACATTTGTCCAATAGTGATTGACTTTTGGGTATAGTGGGTAGCGAGGTGTAGTAAAGCGCGAATGCAACACAGCCGCACTACACACTACATATGGTGCGCAGTATGTGGTGCGGCTGTGTTGTATTCGCGCTTTATTACACCTTGCTACCCACCATACCCAAAAGTCAATCACTGAGGGAACATACTGCATGTGGTTATGTTAACGACACACACAATTATTCACAAACTGCACCGTATAATTCCTTCTTTCGACATACAATTGCAACTTTCTCAATGTCCGATCACGCAAATGTTATTGACAGCGTCTCGCTACAAATATGTTGTTCACGATGGCTGTTGATACAAATCGTACCTCAGCTAAGTTGCCTGTTACATTCCTACAAGTTAATGTTCACAAACGTCGTCTAACATTTTTTTATAGTCTTTATCCCACTGTTCTAAACTCTACGTCGTATGATGTTCTCTGTGTACACGAGCCGCAAACTACTGCTGGCGCTCTACAACCTATTCCTAATTTTACTAGTTTTGCGGCATCTATTAACGGAGCTCGATCGCGTGCTGCTATATACGTTCGTGATACATTGCTTCCATATGTAACTTATTTGCCACAATATTCCTGTTCCGATATGGTTTGTTTGTTGCTCAACACTCTTCATCACCAACAGCAACAGCCCCTGCTTATTATTTCTTTTTATGTTGCTTCACCTACTTCCACCACACGCCCTCCAAACAACAACACTTTATACAATCACCAACTGAATCATTTGTTTCTTTATACAATCGCAGCCTGCGCTGATTCGAATAGTCACTCTGCCGAGTGGCATTCATCTCATACAGACTGCCGTGGCCGCGATGTCCAAAATCTATATTGCTTCAACTCGGCTTTTATGTGCTGAACACACCTACAACTCTTACAACATTCGAACGCGCTAATGCATCTGGCACCAGTAATATCGATTTTCCCGCATGCAGCGCATCGCTAATCCCACTTGTGCAGCAGTGGAGCGTGCAAGCACATATGCCACTCCGGGGGGATCATCGCCCAATAACTTTTCAAATCCATCACACTCGCAGTTCCAGCCCTCCTATGCGCAAGCTATATAATTATTGTAAGACAGATTTCGGTTTTTCGACAGCATGTTATAACGAACCTTCGCCCTGACTTATTTCATGCTGCCTCTCTGACTACTGCATGTGCTATCGATTTGGCGGTGCAAAATATTTCCTCCTCTCTTCAAGCAGCGTTGGATGCTAGTGTGCCTCTACGTTCTGTTCGCCGAGCTCACCCATATCCTTTTTGGTCGGCCGAATTGTACCATCTGCGACAGTTGGCCCTCCAGGCAGCTGGTAATTATCGACGCGTTCCTACGGTCAGCAATTTGTTATTGCAAGACGAACATGCGGAACGATATGATGTTGCCCTTGCCGCTGTAAATCGTAATGCTTTCGTGAGTCGTGTACAGAAGGAGTCGCTAGATAATCCGTTCAAGTTATACGAGCGGTTGACGCGTTCAAAGCCTTCGTTAGATTGAAATTCTTCCGCGTTGATCAAAAAATGATATTTGGCTGACCTCCGCTGCTGCCAAGGCTGTTGCTTTTGCAGATCAGTTTTTTGGTACCACGGATTATACAATTGCCTTTGACGATTTGCCTACTAATGCAGCGAGTGCTTTTGATCCTATTACCGTAGAAGAGGTTTGCCACGCATTATTGGCACAGCCGGCTTCAAAAGCTGCGGGTTGCGACGGCATTCAGGCACAGG
>CAXARX010000376.1:104461-125833 GCA_963971425.1 Bryoerythrophyllum caledonicum | reverse complement strand
GTACTAAACGGTATAACAAACATAAAATGTAACAGCGATGCACAACATTGATTTGTAATTGATGTTAGAGTATCGATCCATAGTCGATCGTTAAGAAATAGATGATGCAAGCGGAAACGTTCCTTTTCAGCCGCGTCGACGGATGCGCTCAGCGGCGGAATACTTTTCGACGGTTCGCATTTTTGTGTGCCATTTTTCGCTAGATATCCTTTAACATAAAACATATCCGTATCGCCCCAGGCACTCGCTATTTCATCCAAGTGAATAACAAGCGTTGTTAGACCAGCATAAAGATGAGAATTTAAGCGTGCTTCGTTCAGCATCATCGACTCGTAGCCGGCGAGAAAACGCTGTATGGTTTTTGTAATGTTACCAGCTTCGTCTTGTTGACCGTCGCGTCGTGCTAGATTCGAGCAAACTTTTGCCATAAATTCACCAGTCCAAACGCCGTTGTCAAAACAAAGTGGCCATTTGAGTACAAAAGCTCCGTATTTCGGTACGGCTAAGCGATAGTGCAAATGTTTGCCGGCTGCTGTTCGAAGCTGAAAGTGACATGGTAGAAAAGTTACGCAGTCGGCAGGATTTGTGTACGAAGCGATTCGGTCGATAGTAGTCGTTGTGAACGCAGAAGGGACACCGGCCAAACCAGCGTGCAGTGCTTGCCGAATGTGACAGCTTTTACTGAGCAACATTCCAGAACCCTTATACAAGAAATTATCGTTTCAGCAGAAAGTCGCGCAACAATTCGAAGAAGAATTTAGTTTTTTAGCAAATCAAGCGACCTGCTGGTCAGTGACCAGACACACAGGAAAGTAATCAGTGGCTACTATTCAGCACGTACGAATGTACAATGACGGCGTCTCTGTACGATTTAAGACCACATTGCACAGGTTGTGAACTAAAGGACTGGTAGTGGGCACTGTCCACTTAGAACACTATACGTATATATGTACGAATGCGGGCCAACCGTTGCAGAAAGAACAATATACAGTAGCATGTTGTACATGTTTATTTGGCTTGAAACAATTACTGTACCTCTTACAGAGCACCGAATAAAATAGTGCTCGCAGTTAATGACTCTCATACAACTATTGCGCGCAGTTCATAAATTGTATTCTTAAAAGCGCTGCTTTTAGTCTTTTTTGAAAATTTCTTCAACATGTCATTGTCAACGGTTGACACTATCTCAAATAGTACATCGTTTCTTGCTAACCTATCAGTAAGTGGCATACTCCGGATTTTTTTGGAGTTGCGTATTGAGTAACGTAATATTCTTCATTTTTATTCATTTTCACATACAACTGCGAAGCAGTTGTATGCAAAAAAGAATTTTGCGGTTGTTTTTGCACAAACGAAGTTTCTATGCGGTTTCAAAACGATCGAATACGCATCGCGCGGTCCCTACATTTTGGGGAACGGTGCATTTTGGCACATTATCATCTCTGTTCGTTATTGTACCCCAATGAAATCCGCGGGTCTGAGAGTCTGTTTGACAATATAAAAGTCGACAAACTGAGAACAGGCAACAAAAAGAAGATGTGCTCACGGTACTCTATAGGCAATGCCATGTAGTATGACGCGCATTTGTATGTTCTTTCACGGCTAACTGTATTCTGTACATGTTCCTTGCACAGTATAGTAGGGTAACCAAAAACATTGACTGCGTACACGAGTCTTGTGTGTGTTTCTTCATCTAGCTTCGTCGTTGCGACTGAATTGTATTGTGTGCGATTACTATCAGATTAATCTTCGAAAGCGAACCACGTATAAACCAACACCGCAGTGCATATTTTTCACGCGCGCGTAGAGACGACAGACATGAACACACAGTTGCCATGCGGGCTGGTACATATTAAAAACAGTTTGGACGCTTTGCTGTGTGAAACATGCGTATATATGAAAGCAGCTCACAATGTGATGTCATTTTCACATGTCATGTGAAAATGAATTTCCGTGCAACTGCCTGTTTACAGGCAGCTGCTTAACGGCCTGCCTTGTTTTAAAGGAGTTTGCGTATTGAAGTACAAGTTACTCCAAATGGAAAATCTGAGTTTGCGTACTAAAGTACAAGTTACTCAAAATGAAAAACTTGCGTTGTAGTCGTCGTCATCCATATAAACCTTAAATTAATCATAAATTTTTCAACGCTGCGCTAAATTCATTAGCTGGGAAAGTAATTGCTCGAGTAAACCGAGAACAAAAACTCAATATTGTTGACGTATGTTGAGAGTAACTTTGCGGAAGAAAATAATACTAGTCTTCAGGGTAGAGTACGAGTAATGAGTATAGTAATAGTACGCAAAACAAATCATGCGTACAGCGTACGAGTAATGTCAAAACTCCTGCGAAAAATTATTCTTCCGGAAGACGAGTACGAGACTCGTACTACGAGTTTGAGTATGCAACTTACTGTAACCTATGCTTCAAATTCAGCGTTCTGTAGTGTATGTACACGTGAATGTTCGTAGTGCAAAATTGCTTAATTGTACTTGCATTTAGTAAACGGTTCAAAACTCGACAATTGCATTTTGATGCTTTTTGCCACGACGACTTGTTGAATCGGCAATTTTCTTCGGCGACAAACCGCTGCATCACTCAGTTGAAATCGCACTGCTTCTGAAAATGTTGCTCGGTATGAAGAGGCACGAGCAACAAATGCATTTCTTCGATGGCGTTTATTCAACGCGATCGAGTGTTATCGACCGAATCGCCTCGTACACAAATCCTGCCGACTGCGTAATTTGTCTACCATGTCACTTTCAGCTTCGAACAGCAGCCGGCAAACATTTGCACTATCGCTTAGCCGTACCGAAATACGGAGCTTTTGTACTCAAATGGCCACTTTGTTTTGACAACGGCGTTTGGACTGGTGAATTTATGGCAAAAATTCGCTCAAACTTATTATCACGCGACGGTCACGACGAGGCTGCTGACCTTACAAAAACAATACAGATTTTCCTCGCCGGCTACGAGTCGATGATGCTGAACGAAGTACGCTCGAATTCGAATCTTTATACTGGTCTAACTACAATTATGATTCTTTTGGGAGAAGTACCGGACAACATGTGGAGCGATGTGGTTTTGTTTTGCGCGGAGGAACGTCAAGTTAAAAATGCCGGACAAAACTACGGGCCTCCGCGGCGACGGCAAAAGTCGCCGGTTTTTTCTCGATTCAGCGGTGGCCGTTGGACTAAGCGTTATCTTTTTCTTGACTATCCGCTCTGGGCCGAAACTATAACCACAGTTCTGAATCAATGTTGTGCATCGCTGCTACATTTCATGCTTACTGCACCATCTGCATTTGATTTGCCACGACAATTCTACACAACTTTGCAACTCGATGAAAAACTGGCTTGCATGCCGAAATTGCAAACATTCTACATGCCGTCAATTGTCGAGTACGAAAATGCGTTTAGCCCGAAAACGCGAGCTTGGCGTGCGCTTCATCGACAGCCGGAAGATAAACGTTTTCCAAACTTAAGACGAATAACCGTAGACGCATGCGAAAACTTACGACGAGTAAAACGTCAAGGACCACCAATGGCTCCGTGAAAGTTCATGCACGGGAAGACTTAAACACGACAACTTATGCACGAAAGTTCATGCACGACCAACTGCCTACACAATTTTGATGCATGGATATTTCATGCAAGATAGAGCAAGAACGTGCGTTTTGTTCTCTTTCGTCGCTTGCTACTTGAATTAGCACGTACGGGAAATAACGTGCTTGAAATGTGTGAAATGAACTGTCGGAGGTTTAGATTGTCGTATGTAAAATGACCCCGTGCGTAAACTGTCGCGTACATAAATTCCCACCTCGCCCCACCAATTTCTGCTCAAGTCGCATTACAGTTGGGTGCACATAGCGATTATTTGTCGGTTTACAACCGTTGCTGTGCGCTACCGAACTTTTCAACTCCAAACGTCGTTGTGGAAGAAATTTCAAATGTATTTGCTGGCGGCGGTGCCGGTGCACTGAGCGAGTCGGTGTTTTTGCATGCATCGTGTTGCTGTTTGTCGGTACCACTAGACACGTTCGAAAAAGGCGGCATGCCGGGAAAAACGTTTAGACGTGACTTACTGAAAGTCTACAAATTGTCTCCTTCGACGGCTGTAATGTTAGGAGACGGAGCTTTTGAAAACGCACACATGTTTGGTACCGATTTGTTACAGTATGTAGAGAATTTTAAGCTTTGGCATTATCAAACAACACATAGCGTGTTGAATGAGATGATGCGCAACGGTCACGTCGTGCGTCATGAAAAAGTACCGTGTAATTTTAAGCTCGACATGTGACGTATGCAATTTCCTTATAGTAGCCGTATGGATGTTAAAGAAGTGCAAATTTTCAAAGCGTTTTGTGGCTTAATTTCATCCTCATCAATACATTGCTTGCAACAGCAGCAGCACGTTAAAATACTCAAACAAATTCGCTTACGTTTGATACTGAGCTATCGTGAGCTGTATACAGCAAACATGAGCAGCCAAACTTTTTGCTTAGCTGCGCCCATTTGTTACCGTTTTTCGCTTTTACTACGCGCGATCGTGTCGTGTTGCCGCGCCATACTATACGAAACGCTTTTCGATTTGATTTGGAGTTGCAATTCGATGGCGCAATTTCGTTTGCCGTGCCAATCGATGCAGCGATTGAAAGGTGTAGCAGCAGCAGCAACATTCAACTGGAATTACTAGATAAGTTATATGATTTACCACCTGTTCATTTAAAAGCTATCACGCATATCGAACTGCCGTTGTTGAACGACGAAGTTGATGCTACCGAACAACATCGATGGAGCGAGCCGGAATATGCATTGTCGTTAGTGCAGCCGATACAAGACGAAATGTATTCGCGGCTTATTGCGTTTGACGCTTGCGATGCAGCTGCGCACGAAGGAAGCAGCGAGTTGCGATTTTGCTTGTATCAGAATTTGCAGAATTTAGAATGCGAATTTCGCGTCAGGTTGAAAGAGAACGGACCGCAGGCTAATTTTAGTAGCAAGTTCGTTAGACGACTACGTGTGGAGCTTTTGGCTCGTATGGAAGCGTTTCGAGCACGCGTAATAAATTCCTGCGAGTTTAGCGATGCGTTATTGAACGGTGTCAAAAGGAACAAAAACGACGACGACGCGCAGCCAAGGAAGACGATAGTTGTGCCTATACCAAGTTTACAATCAATCAAACTTACGCAGTTATTTACGATTGGATAATGTTCTAACTGTTTGTGATACTATTTGTGCTAGTTTCCACACCTTTTCTTGAATTTCACAACTAGCGGAATGGATTCATACTTCGAAAATAGTGCGTTTGTGTAGAACCGAAGGACCGGTATAGACGAGATATAAAATGAACATTGACAACGTTACGTTGTGGTTCACGCACATTATACACGCGTTCGGTGGACAGTGTCCATATACAGTTTTACATGTTCAGCGTTGCACACCGCATTTTTAAGCTTTCGTTGCCAGTACACGTATTTGGCGCTGTACGCCGCTTTTAGTTCTTGTTGAAAACTGTTGTAGAGAATTTGCTTGTCAACGGTTGACACTTTCTTAACGGTTTTGTGTAACTGCCTTGCTAACCTACTGTTTCAAATTCAGCGCTGTAAAGTATATAATGTACGAAAATGTTTGCAGTGCATAATTTGCTTACTTTTTTTAGCAAACGAATAATGCTCGATCTTTCGTATGCCGTTGAACGCTTCTTGAATCGGCAATTCTTCGGCACGACAAACCGCTGCATCAAGTTAGAAAAGCATTGATTTAGAGAATGCTGCTCAGTAAGAGGTGCCAAAAGCAACAAATGCATTTGTTCGATAGCGTTTATTCAATGCGATCGAGTGTTGTCGACCGAATCGCCTCGTACACAAATCCTGCCGACTGCGTAACTTGTCTACCAACTCACTTTCAGCTTCGAACAGCTGCCGGAAAACATTTGCACTACCGTTTAGCCGTACCAAAATACGGCGTTTTTCTACTAAAATGGCCACTGTGTTTTGACAACGGCATTTGGACGGGTGAATTTATGGCAAAAATTCGCTCAAACTTATCAGCACGCGACGGTCAACACCACGAGGCTGCTGACATTACTGAAGCCATACAGATTTTCATCGCCGGCTACGAGTCGATGATGCTGAACGAAGTACGCTTAAATTCGAATCTTTATGCTGATCTAACTACGATTATTATTCATTTTTCGGGTACAATACCTCAAAACAAGTGGGACGATATGGTTTTGTTTTGCGCGCAGAGGCGTCAAGTTAGGAATGCCGAGCAAAACTATTGCCGTTGGCCACAACATTACCTCCTCCTTGACTATCCGCTCTGGATTGCTACTATAACAACTATAACGAATCGATGCTGTGCATCGCTGTTACATTTCGTGTTTGTTACACCTGCAGGTGACACTAAATTGCCACAGCTGTTCTACACAGATTTGCAGCTCGATAAAAAACTCGCTTCTATGCCGAAATTGCAAACACTCTACATGCCGTCAATTGTCGGGTACGAAAACGCGTTCAGTCCGAAAACGCAAGCTTGGCGTGCACTTCATCGGCAGCCGAAAGATCAGCGTTTCCGAAACTTAAGACGAATAACCGTAGATGAATGCGAAAGCTTACGACGAATGAAACGTCAGCAACCACGAATCAATAGCGATTATTTGTCGGATTATGATTGTTACTGTGCGCTACCGAGCATCTCAACTCCAAATGTCGTTGTGGAAGAACTTTCAATCGGATTTTCTTCTGATGGCGGTGCCGAAGCACTGAGCGAGTCGGTGTTTTTGCATGCATCGACGTGTTGTTTGCCGCTAGATACATTCGCAAAAGGCGGCATACCGGGCAAAACGTTCAGACGTAATTTGCTCAAAATCGACAACAAATGTTTTCCTTCGACGGCTGTAACGATAAACGATAGAGCTTTTGAGAATGCACACATGTTTGCTGCTGATTTGTTGCAGTATATAGAGAATTTTAAGCTCTGGCATTACCCCAGTCAAAAAAATTTCCAATGTCTGCAAAGAATAACATTGCAGTTCTCTGTCGAAAATCGCTTCATTTTACTGCAGTGGATAAACTCGTATTTTTCCATAGGTCTCGCTCTATTTTAAATTGCTCGCCGGAGAATGTATGGAGGCTCAACCGCGATGTTTTAAATTTCTCTCTGTTTTAACATGAAAAACACGGAGGGATTCTTTACGAAGTGCAGTTGATTAGAAATTTAAACGCGGTTTTAGCATGAATTTTTGCCCGAACCATGGTTCAGAGCATGCTAAAACAGCGCTCAAATACCTAATCTACTGCACTGGTTGAGGTTTCGCCGAAACCTCAACCTCGCTTGCTGACACTGGCCACAACGAAGAAGAATTTTCGTAGCCGTGGTTAGTGCCAGCGAGCGAAGTTTGTGTTTCATTTTGTCGAAACACAAGCTTCGCTCGCTGTCACTAACCACGGCGACAAAAATATTCGTCTTCGTTGTCGTGGCCGGTGTCAGCGAGCGAAATTGTGCACGCCGCCATGTTTTTGTGGCCCTCGTGCCCTTTCGCAACGCAAGAAAATTATATTTCATTTGCTCCCATCTCAACTATTGCAATCATGAATCAACATCTGCAAGTAAAATCATACAATTTTGATGACGTCACACCAGACCCCCCTTCAAACAAACTTCTCCAACCCCCCAAAAAAACTTTTTTGGTAAAAAAATGCTGACGTCATAAAAAAAATTTTTTCGAAAAAAAAAATTTACTTAAAAAAAAACTTTGTAAAAACTTTTTTTAAATTTTTTTTTGAAAAAATTTTTGTTGCAAAAACAGTTTTACTTGAACAAAAAAAATTTTTTTATATCAAAATATTTCTTTTCATCGGAAATTTTTTCCCGAAAATAAGTTCAATAAAAAAAAATTTTTTGTAAAAAAATAATAATTTTTAAACGAATTTTTTTAAAACACTTAATTTTAAAACAGATAAAAAATTTTGAAATTATGGAATTCAACTTTTGAACAAAATGGCGTCATAAATGGGCGCACCCCCATATAATGAAGTAGTCGTTTTCTTGGTTTTTTTGCTTGCTTTTGCATTTGATGGACTAAAACTACTATCAGAACTAGTTTTAAACAAAAATGGTGTC
Source organism: Bryoerythrophyllum caledonicum (assembly GCA_963971425.1). Lineage (NCBI taxonomy): Eukaryota > Viridiplantae > Streptophyta > Bryopsida > Pottiales > Pottiaceae > Bryoerythrophyllum > Bryoerythrophyllum caledonicum. The sequence goes on along the minus strand of CAXARX010000376.1, from coordinate 117,710 downwards.
GTAAAAAGACACTTTTTCGCACAAAGAAAAATTTTTAAAAAAATTTAAAATGCTGGAATTAACTTTTGAACATAATGACGTCATATAAGGGCGCACCCCCCTAAAATAAAGTAGTCGTTTTCTTTGTTTTCTTGCTTGCTTTTGCATTTGATAGACTAGAGCTACTATCAGAACTAGTTTTAAATGAAGACGACGTCATAAAACAGAATTTTTAAAATTAAATTTTTGTGGAAAATTTTTAATGCTGGAATTTAATCTTCGAATAAGATGACATCATCAATAAGCATTAGTTTTAAAAATGAAAAAAAATTTTTTTTTACGATTTTTAAATTTTTTTAGCAATCGCTAGCTGCAACTTAATCTAAAAAGTGTTTTTTGGCTCCATTGTCGTAATTTTTATTGTTTTTCTCAATCAAAAAACTTAATACAAAACTTTTGAAAAATTTGTAAATACTGGACTTTTTTAGATTTTCACGTAATTGCAGCCCTACCAAGCCAAACCGAAAAGCATTTTTTTGCGTTGTTTTTTGTTGTATAAGTGGATTCAAAATTTGTGTTAAAGATGACGTCATTGTTGAGCTCTTTTTTTAAATACCAAATTTTCGGGAATCGTTGTTTCGCGAAACTCAGTTTTTGAAAGGGGGTGGGACAATGACGTCATAAGTGGGCATCATACTTGTACAACAAAGTGACACTCTGAAGCCATGATTCGACAAAATTTTAGAAACCTAATGGTAAAAAGTAGATTTAATGCGCTTGCTTTACGTTTGCACTGCGCTGTTTTGGAAAACATATAGTGGACGGAGAAACGAGCAACGAAAATGCAAAAAAAAACGAAACGAGTTTCCAAATGTCTTAAAACTCTGCAGTCATTTTAAAACCGCGAACTGTGGTCGGAATTTACCTCTTTCTAGTGCAGTGTTTAAAATAACATTGAGGTCGATTTGACCGGGGTATCGAACAACACATAGCGTGCTGAATGACATGATGATGGTGCGCAACCGTCACGACTTCGTGCGTGATGAAAGAAAAGTACCATGTTATTTTACGCTAAGTATCAACGCGTGGCGTACGCTGTTTCCTAACAGCGGTAACAAGCAGCAACAAGCTTCCTATAGTGGTTTTTAGAAAGGAATGAAGGTTGAAAAGAAAGGTTACTAGTACAGTTTTTAGGAAAGAAGCGAAAGGTTGAGCCTCCAACTTGGAATCCGCCCTTCTCAAATTTTTTTCGCAAGGAATGAAAGGAAACAAGTTCCTCCTTCCTCTCTTCTACAAGAAAAAAAAAGATATTAAAACGTAATGTGTGTTGTTTTACAACGCGAATTTCGTGGCAGCGGTGAAATTGCCGAAAAAGCTAACTTATTTTCGGAAACGTTGGGAAGTTAACACCTTCCAAAACGAAAATTTCTTAAAGATATCAATATATTATTTATAATGTGCAATCCCTTTTATCTTCGTATTTTTCCGTCAAAAGGAATGTAAGGAATAGTGAAAAGTTTTTATCGAAAAAAATAAAGTGTGAGAATGAGAGGAAGGTGGAAAAATGAGGACAAAAAGCGGAGAAACTTTTTAAAAAGGAAGGAAGAAGAGGCAGAGGACACTTGTTGCTGGTATCAATGAGAAAGATGTTCAAATCCTCGAAGCATTTTGTGGCTTAATTTCAACATCATCATCATCGACATTGCGTTGCTTGCAGCAACAACAGCAGCAGCACGTTCAAATTCTCAAACAAATTCGCTTACGTTTGATATTGAACTATGAAGACCCGTCTATCAGACATGAGCGGCACAATTTTCTGGCTGGCTGCGCCCATATGTTATCGTTTTTCGCTTCTACTACGCGTGATAATGTTTTGTTGCCGCGCCATACTATACGAAACGCTTTTCGATTTGATTTGGAGTTGCAATTCGATGGCGCAATTTCGTTTGCTACTCCAGTTGATGCAGCGATTGAAAAGTGGAGCAGCAGCAATATTGAATCTGAATTGTTGAATAAGTCGTATAATCTACCACCTGTTCGTTTGAAAACCATTACTCATATTGAATTGCCGCTGTTGAACGACGTTGATGCTGCCGACCAACAGCGGTGGAAAGAGCCGGAATATGCGTTGTCGTTACGTGCAGTGAAGACGAAATGTATACGCGGATTATTGCGTTTGCGCGCGACGCTTGCGATGCAGCTGCGCAAGGAGGAAGCAGAGATTTGCGATTTTGCTTGTATCAAAACTTGCAGCATTTAGAATGCGAATTTCGCATCAAGTTGAAAACGAACGCACCGAACGCTGCTATTAGCTACTGCTGCGTTAGACGGCTACGTCTGGAGCTTTTGGCTCGTCTGGAAGCGTTCCGAGCACGCGTAATAAATTCGAGCGAGTTTAGCGATGCATTATTGAACGGCGTCCAAATGCAGGCAAACGACGACGATGCGCCGCCCAAGACAACGATTGTGCCACTACCAAATTTGCAGTCGATCAAACTTACGCAGTTTTTTACGATTGGAAGTTGTTATTACTGCTTGTAATGTATACGTAGAGCCAAATTAAAGACAACAAGCTTACCTATTTGCTTATAACTTCGAGTTGATTTAATTTACGTATAGAAACATTTTGCTGGCAATTCAAGTACGTATAGCATGATGTACGTGTACGCCATTATAATTGTTTGCAATTTTTTCGCCACCAATAGTTATTGAATTTTTGGTAAGACTACGAGTTACTTACAAAGTATTAAACATGCCTTACACTGTAAGGCATACAGACTGCGAAAACTATTTTTTGTCCGGTGCGCAGCGTGCGCTGTATACACGTGCGTATGGTACAGTAATTGTTTCAAGCGCATTGTGTATGCAAATGCGATTCGAGAAATTATATGCAACTAACGTTCATAAACGTATGTATGAAAACAACGCAGTAGAAATTCGAACAGTGACAAACCACCAACACGCTCGAAAAGTTATTTAAAATTGCAAGAACGGTCGCGCGACCGCGAGCAACGATAGAACATACGAAATTTGTATTACGAACGATACTGTTCTTGCTACGACGAATGTGGTCCGCATGCGTACATATAATTTTAAGTGGACAGTGCCCACTAGACGTTGAAAGTCCTCGGCGACTGAATTTATTTAGATTCTTGCGCGACACTTTGTTTTGTGTTAAAACGTGAAATTTATTGTTCGGCTTTTGCTCAGTAAAAACATTCATATTCAACAAAAATGCTGCAAGCTGGTTTGGCCGATGTCGCTCCTTCTTCGTTCACAACAACTTCTTTCGAACGAATCGCCCCGTACGTCAACCCAGCTGACTGCGTAATTTGTCTACCGTGTCACTTTCAGGTTCGAACAGCTGCCGCCAAACATTTGCACTATCGCTTAGCCGTACCGAAATACGGAGAATTTCTACTCAAATGGACACTGTGTTTTGACAATGGCGTCTGGACTGGCGAATTCATGGCAAAAGTTTGCTCGAATCTAGCACGTCGCGATGGTCACATCGAGCCTGCTGACATTAGAATAACCATACAGCTTTTTCTTGCCGGCTACGAATCGATGATGCTGAATGAAGCACGGTTGAATGCACATCTCTACACTGGCACCAATAGATGGTAGTGCATGAAGACGTCTTACTTAATTACACCATGTACTTAGCGCACAGGGACGCAGCCTTTGTGCCTCCAGCGTTTAAGTCGATTAACGTGTATGGAGCAAAACTTTCTAAACTGATCAAAACTTTTAAAATAAATTTTCATACATTTCGACGTCGTAAAGTCAAGCAGATCTCACTACTAGTCATATTTTTCCCCGTTGTTTGCAGCGCAGACAAAGAAATCAGAGAAAATTATTTTATTTTTGTTAGTGCGATTTCTGGCTTGCTAGGTAAAAAAATGTCTCACTGCGTCACGTGATTTCAAATCTATCACAAAAAAAGACTAGCGATTGTTGGTCATGTATTACAAAACAGTATAACGTTTCAGAGAGAGCCTGTTTAACGCTAACACTTGCTCGGTAATGTAAGAGACTAAAATTGCGCATTGTGATATAAGAAAGTACTCGATCGCCTGACCATATCAAGTTACTCATGCGCTGTTTTTTTGCTATTATCGTGCGAAATTTAGTCATTAATCAATTTATTTACAGAGCTTGAGCAAGCTATGCTTTTATATATAAGAGCTGAGGAAACGTGAAAAGCCCTCATTATTTCTCAAGACTGTAAAGTGTATCAGGCAGACACAAAAGTTTAGGTCTGCGTCATTTTGAGCAGCCTACACAACGAAAGTATTTTTAGCAGGTTTTCTGTTGTAAAAAAACAGGTTTTGTGCACAAAGTGCATGCTTGCGGGCGACATGATTTCTTTCAATAATTTTGAAAGTTGCTTTCATATAATATGTCTGGCAGTCACCGCAGCATATGTAGGTTATTTTAGTGGGCTACATGATGTAAGTGGTTTTGGCACGTTTAAATCCTGTTTTGGTTGCGTTCGACACAGAAAGTCTATACGTGCGATGAGCATAAAATCTTCCAACGCCTGTGGAACGCGCATTTACAATGTGCGGGAGGAAGTCAATGCATCAAAGTATAGCTTATTTTTTACAAGCTACACAATTGTGTAAGTTTTTAATCGTCTCAAGGTACAGTTCTTCACAAAAACTGATTTCGTTTTTTTTCTGCCGGCAATGTACCAGAGACATATTGTCCTCCCACGAACACATTTTTTTAAGAAAAAAGTGTTGAATTCATACTAGCTTGTGTAACTTTCTAAACTAAAGCTAGTGTCGTCTCTAACTCAATTTCGATTTTGCTCCGACGGAATGTTCTTTGGGCAAAGACCTATGTGATCGCAAGCGTTGACATGCTTCAAAATTCATTTTTTACCGCGAACTAGTAAACGTAAGTGTTCTAAAGAAATCGCCATTGCGTAGCGAGTGGGTAAATTTTGGGGTCGATAACGGGCACACGCGTGGAAAGCGCATATCGAAACAAAGAACTTCGTTTGTTCCTTGTGCTGTAAAGCGTTCTCACGTAGTGAGCATTTGTTTACTCATATGGCAAATCAACAAAGCGTGAAGAAACTTGCCTGCAACAGCTGCAAAAAGTATTTTATCGGAAAAAATGCGCATTGATTTTTATTTGTGCTGTGGATGTATGTATGCTGTGGATGAAAGTATGCTGTGGATGAAAGTATGCTGTGGATGTAAGTATGCTTGGATTCCAAGCAAACTTACATCCACTGCACAAATAAAATCAATGCGTATTTTTCCGATAAAATACTTTTTGCAGCTGTTGCAGGCAAGTTTCTTCACGCTTTGTTGATTTGCCATATGAGTAAACAAATGCTCACTACGTGAGAACGCTTTACAGCACAAGGAACAAACGAAGTTCTTTGTTTCGATATGCGCTTTCCACGCGTGTGCCCGTTATCGACCCCAAAATTTACCCACTCGCTACGCAATGGCGATTTCTTTAGAACACTTACGTTTACTAGTTCGCGGTGAAAAATGAATTTTGAAGCATGTCAACGCTTGCGATCACATATATATTATTCGTTGGATACCCTGGTAAGAATTAGCGGAAACTTCCCACGGCGAAGTTATTGTGGAAAAATTCATCGCATTATATATGAGATGAAAGTAAAAAAAACTCAAAACTAAACTCACCGATGCGCGAAATTAATCGGATACAATAATGCGCAGCGACAATACCACGTCTTTTTACAAAACCACGTATGCAATTTTAATCGTACAAATCAACAGTTCCAGTATGAGTCGCATGCGATCACATTCATTTCACGCATTGCGCATGAAAAAATTATTTCCTCTCTAATTATGCATACACGAACTGTTGTTATATACGATTAAGATTGCATAGTTCTGTAAGAAAAAGTGGTATTGTCGCTGAGCGGTGTTGTATCCGGCTATTTTCGCGCATCGTTGAGTTTAGTTTTGAGTATTAGTATAGGAACGAAGGTAATGGTATCGCGACGTCTGTGCTTCAACGCAGTGCACACACCGGTACTTCGATTTTCAGTGTGAAGAAAACTATTTTCCAGTGGAAAGCTCTGGATCCCCCTGCGTCTTTCACAACTAAAAAACTTTCTTCCCAGCTGCTACGATTTTCACACATCAAAATAACAAATTTGATCATTCATGTTCATGTTCATGTTCAAGTTTACACTCTTCATTACACAGAGCGAAAGAGCATATGACAAAAGTGGGAAAAGTCTTAACGCAGGAAAAAAACCCACCTTGTCGTAAGTGTAAAACTGCAGCAAGATGCTAATCATGCAAAAATTTTAAAGTTAATGCGTGTGGTAAAATGTTATTAAATGCTACGCTTATTTTGATGTTAAAGCGGCAGACGTGAAAGGAAAATCAAAACGTCATGAGATATATAGGCCATACTGTTGAGTTGATGCTGGAAATGTTGAAATTCGATCATTCAAATTGTTTTTCCCAACTAATAATTTTCTTCACAACTGCTACGATTTTAAAAGAAGCGGATTATATTCCCACTGCGTAAATAGTGAGTTTGTAAAAAACCGAAAGACCGTGCAGAGTTAGACTTAATGGACATTGTCCACTTTGTATAATACGCACACAATGTAGTTACAGTAAATCACACAAGGTTAGCAAAAATTCAATGTGTGTCAGCAAAATCGCCAAAATTTATAATACATTACGTAGTACGTAAGCTGCCCTCCGAATGATTGCGAAATTAAATGAACTCGAAGGCTTCGAGGTCGAAGCTAAACAAACAGTTACGTACTAGTGGTACAAATATTTACTCATACATTACAACGAATGAGAAAAATATCCAATCGTAATAAATTGCGTTAGTTTGATCGATTGCAAATTTGGTAGTGGCACAATTTTCGTCTTAGGCAGCGCGCCATCGTCGTCTGTGTTCATTTCGACACCATTCAATAACGCATCGCTAAACTCGCTCGAAGTTATTATGCGTGCTCGAAAGGCTTCCGAACGAGCCAAAAGTTCTACACGTAGACGTCTAACGAAGTCGCTGCTAAAATTAACATTCGGTCCGTTCTCATTCAACTTGACGCGAAATTCGCATTCTAAATGCTGCAAATTATGATACAAGCAAAATCGCAAATCTCTGCTTCCTCCTCGCGCAGCTGCATCGCAAGCGTCGCGCGCAAACGCAACAATCCGCCAGAACATTCGTTTTGAATCGGCTGCACTAACGACAATGCATGTTCTGGCTCGCTCCATTGCTGTTGTTCGACATTATCAACGTCGTTCAACAGCGACAATTCGATATGAGTAATAGCTTTCAGACGAACAGGTGGTAGATCAAACGATTTATTTAACAATTCAGATTCAATTTTGCTGCTGCTCCACTTTTCAGTCGTTGCCACAATTGGAATAGCAAACGAAATTGTTCCATCAAATTGCAACTCCAAATCAAATCGGAAAGCGTTTCGTATAGTATGGAACGGCAACAAAACATGATCGCGCGTATCAGAAGCGAAAAACGATAACAAACGGGTGCAGCTAGCCGGAAAATCTGGCTGCTCATTTTTAAAGTCCAGCTTACGCGGTTCACGATATTTCAAAATCAAACGTAAGCGAATTTGTTGAAGAATTTCAACGTGCTGCTGTTGTTGCAAGCAACGCAGTGATGATGATGATTATATTGTCAAAAATGCCTAACTCAAATTTAATTTCTTCCTCACCCGCACCACTTCGTTTTCTGCAGCTTAATACACACAAATCTCGTGTCACTTTACATGATGCTGTTTTTCCCGCTGCTGGTCAACACTCACCGTATGACATTCTATGCATACAAGAGCCGCCGTTACACACAACAGCCGATGCGGTGCTCTCCCTTTTCACTTGCTATACTCATACTTTCTCTAATCAACGTGCTCGCGCTGCCATATACGTACGCAAAACTATCATTTCATACACTCACTTACCGCATTATGCCGATCGCGATCTCCAATGTATCCTTCTTCACACTGTTCGCGGCCTTACCACCCATAGTGTTATTGTTATTTCATTGTACATAGCCTCTGGCACATATCATAATATTATTCCTACTCATATTAGTGACAAAATTCGTCAGTTATCCACCTTGTACAACAACGTCATATGGTCTGCCGACACCAACAGCCACGCTTCTACGTGGCACTGTGAGAACACCACCACGCGCGGTCATGAAGTCTTGACACATATAATAAATAACAATCTACATGTGCTGAACTCCCTGAGCGACGTTTCTACATTCGAGCGTGCAAACGGTACTGGTAAGACTAATATCGACGTAACAGCGTGCACAGCTGCGCTGCTGACGGTCGTGCGCCACTGGCGTGTCTTGTCAACAATGCCTCTGAACGGTGACCATCGCCCCATCACTTTCTCGCTTGAATTTTCTCTTCCAACCAACGCGCAACAACATATGTTATTTAATTATAGCCGTGCCGACATACCCAAATTTATCACTTTACTGCAACAGCAGCTGCGCCCGCAAATGTTACATGACGATGATTTATCCGACGCTGACGCCGTCGACGAAAGTGTGTTAAACCTCACATCTTCTCTTCAAACCGCTCTACAGCAAAGTGTGCCTTTACGACCAGTGCGCCATTATCATAAATTAAAATTCTGGTCGACTGAATTGTATTATTTGCGACAAACAGCCCGCCGTTTTTCAAACAAGTACAGACGTAATCCAACTATCCATAATATGGAATTACGTAATGAGCATACAAATATTTATCGCGAAGCGTTAAACGCGGCAAAACAAAGCGCTTTTCTCACACATATGCAGCAAAAAGCTGAAAAATCCCCTTTCGCGTTGTGTAAGGAACTTTTTCATTCAGGCGAAAAACATTCCATTCATCAGGCATCACTTTTGGTGGACAACGACTGGTTGACCACCGACAACGCCAAAGCAGAGGCGTTGGCAACGCACTTCTTTGGCACCGCCGCGCCAAATACTTCCCCAACTCTAGCGTTGTTTCCCCCATTTCCGGCCACCTTTCCGCCTGTTTCGACGCAGGAAGTAATGTCGACCATTATGTCGCAAAGTCCAAATAAAGCTAGCGGCTACGACGGGCTGCAAGCTCGCGTTTTGCACTGGTGCTCGAATCTCGTAGCTTCACGACTTGCGATAATTTTTAATGCCTGCTTTCGTCTCTCGTATTTTCCCAAAGGGTTAAAAAACGCTAAAGTTGTCGTTCTGCCAAAACACGCAAAGAAAAACTACTCTTTATTAAGCAGCTACAGACCGATTTCGCTGCTTCCTATCCTAGGACGTGTTTTTGAACGAGTAATATACGCGCGTTTAATGCACTTTACCACTGTCAATGGTTGTTTAAGCAGCACTCAGTTCGGCTTTCAACCTCGCACCAGCACCATCGACAGCCTCGACTACGAAGTACACTCTTACATGCGTGTTCCAAACAACATGCTGTGCGGGTGTTTAAAAATTGATATAAGCAGCGCCTTCGATCGCGTCACTCATGCCGCAATACTGCAACAGCTACGCGAGAAAAACGTTCCAACTTACTTAACGAACATCATCACCGCATACTTGAAAGATCGAAACGCCTTTTTATCTGTGGGGGCCGCCACCGTCAGCCGTCGTCTGCTTTGCGGTACGCCGCAGGGCAGTTGCTTATCACCATTATTGTGGAACTACGTTAACGAAAAATTACTGTGTACAGACTTACCACCGATGTGTACAATGCACTCATTTGCGGATGATCAAACAATCAAAGTATTAGCTCACAACCTCGACGATCTCAAACAAACAGCTTTAGCAACGCTCCGTGTGCTAACTGCCGCTGCTGCTGAGTGTGGTCTATCGATTAATAATGATAAAACCGAAATTATACTCTTCACTCAGCAACAACAACCACCGCCCTTTACATTACAATTGAACAACAACTGCAGCATCACAGCTTCGACAAGCGTAAAATCTTTGGGCGTTCATTTAGATCAGCATTTAAACTTCTGCCACCACGTCGACGTTGCAATAAGCCGCGGTGAAAGAACGCTTTTCGCTCTGCGGCGCGCCGCCACTAAGTATCGTGGGGCGAATCAAACATTTTTCATTCACATGTACAAAACAGTCTTGCTACCTATGCTGCTCTACGGCGTGGAAGTGTGGTGCTCCGCTTTACAGCGTCGCAACATTGTTGAAAAACTACAAAAATTCGAACGGCTAGTACTACTCATCTCCACCGGCTGCCTACGTTCAACACCAACGGAAGCGCTTCGCGTTATTGCCAACGTTCAACCTTTAACACAACATGCTGAATTAGCATGTATCCGCCGTGAGCTCCGACTGCAAACAACACCCCATATTTTACTGCCGTCAATTTTCCGACAACATCGGAAAACTACACGTCCACTCTATAAACAAACGCCTCACATCGTCCGTCAACACATCGTCAGCATTTTTCACCCCGAACGCTTCACTCTCACTACATATACAAAACCGCAGCAGTGGCCGCCACCGTGGTTGCATCTAACAACACACAGCGTATTCGCGGCTACTTCTTCAGAAGCGATTCGCTACGAAGCACACGTGCGTGCCAACAACTGCACCAACAACTCCACCTGGCTTGTTTACACTGACGCCTCTACAAAGCACAGTCAAAGCACTTGTGCTTTTGTTCTCTATGCCGCCTCTGTTTGTGTAATCAAACAATCATTCAATCTAGGCACTACGTGCACTGCATTTCAAGGCGAACTGCAGGCACTGTCACTGGCCGTCCGCGCAGTTTATCGTCAACTACAGCGCACCAACGTTAATGTGCGCAACATCACATTTTTTGTCGACGCGCAGAACGTCTTAAGTGCGCTGAAATCTGCTCGTCCTGGCTGGCAGCAAATCGCCGAAATCAACAATATGCTACACCAAATAGCCAGCTTTCACTTCGACGCGCCAACCGTCGACTTCCGGTGGGTTCCTGCTCATGCAGGAATAGCGGGCAACGAGTTCGTCAACAACTTAGCGCGAGCGGCTCATACACTACCAACTACCATATTCAATGGTCCACTCGCAATTCGCGCTTCTCCCACGCTCATTATGGGAAAAATTCAGCAACACATGCAGCAGCAACTTCAACAACAATGGTCCTTATCCACGAAAGGTCGTGCGCTTCACAGCCTACTACCTACTTTGCATCAACCACTACACATCCCCCCTACAACAGTACGAGCTCCATGGACCCTCTATAATCAATTTATAGTTAACCACATTCCGCTTAATAGTTATTTATACAGAATTGGCATACGAAATAGCATGGGCTGCGACTGCGGATACGTTGCCGAAACTCGCGAGCATGTTTTGTTGCATTGTCCGTTGTATCATCATCTTCGCTCCACCTTTTTGCCTCACCATTCAACGCTCGTTCATCTTTTGCAACATCATCCGTCCGAACTGTTCCAGTGCATCACGCACATTATGCACAATCGACTCTCTCTGTAACCATGAGCATCCCTGTACAACGATCTCTGCTGTTATAGTTGCTTCACCTGAGAATCAGCACGTTGTTAAAGACTGCTAATACTTAACAAAAAATTTAATGGTTAAATACTGTTAGTTCTATACATTGCTGCGTTTTGATAACTTTTAATTGCTTCTTCGCTCTGTGTAATGAAGAGTGTAAACTTTGAACATGAACATGAACATGATGATGAAGATGAGATGAAACTACAAAACGCTTTAAAAATTTTCACTTCATTAACATCGAAACGATTACTATAAGGAAACTGCCTACGCCACACGTCGAGCGTAAAATTACATGGTACTTTTCTTTGCTCACGCACGACCAATTCTGTCGATTAGCTGTGTGTTCGGCCTTATTGGAAATACGCTGGTTCGTACAAAAAACTGTAACACTCTTGCATAACAACCTTTAAAACGTACCAGTACTTTTACACTAATATGCTTGTTTGGCTTTTGCAGGTAATTTTTGCTGTTTTGTTGAACAAAACCTTGCGGCAGCCTGGAAATTTGTTCATAGTAAATTTGGCCATTGCGGATTTATTTGTCAACGCATTTGTCGATCCGCCCGAAATAGTTGGCTTCGTTTTTGGTGGAAAATATTTCGATGACTATCCTGTTTTATGCGAACTAGTTGCATCTATTTGTGCGCCAGCTTGTCTTGCCAGCATGGCTAATATTTGTGCTATCGCATTGAATCGGTAAGTTTTGTGTGAAATTGTGTTCATTAGATACGTAGTTGCGGCTTTACACACAAAACAACTTTCAAATCTTTGATCGCCAGTGAAAATGGCATGGAGAAGATTCCAAAATCAATTGCGCGCAGCGCGCTCTTATGCACAATATTCATGCACGTATTAAAAAATGTTGCGCAATTTTTTTCTGATTTTTGTTGCGGCGACCTAATATTATCGAAACTGGTTAGCTTGCCGACTGTTGCTACGTGCAGCCAAGTTTCAAAAGAATCGTACAATTTGCTATATACTCTTTCCGCAGTTTTGTCTGCATTTGCCATTTTCCATACTACCCACGCATTTTTACCTGGCGCTACACAATAATAATGTGCAGTGGAATCTGGATTTGGAGTTTTTTGCTGCATTTACCAAATCACGTCGGCTGGGGCGGTAAGTGAACTTTTTGACGTACGTATTGCTTCGATTTTGAGTGCAAATTATGCAAGGAGAAAATTTCTCTAGGGAGTGGTTCAGTCGGTATAATTGTAATAACGTAATTACAAAGTATAGCGTGCGTGAAAGTAGAAATCAAGCACGCTTTGTCCCTGCGCCTGTTTAAATTCAGCCAACAATCATCACATTTATTCCAAATCTGCACGATCAAAATTGAAATCAGCCTGTAATTAGCAGCAGCTAAGCCGCTCGCTGGAAAAGTTCAAGCATTCTCGCAGGAAAAAAACGTCTGTATAATACGTTAAACAAAATATCATTGTGTGCATTAGTTATTAATAATTAAGAGGAATATTAATTAATTATTTTATTTTATTTAATTGACTTTAACCCAAGTTAATTTATTTAATTTTATTTTATTTTAATTTTAATTAATTTAATTTAATTTAATTTAATTTAATTTAATTTAATTTAATTTAATTTAATGTAATTTAATTTAATTTAATTTAATTTAATTTAATTTAATTTATTTTATTTTATTTTAATTTATTTTAATTTATTTTAATTTAATTTAATTTAATTTAATTTAATTTAATTTAATTTAATTTAATTTAATTTAATTTAATTTAATTGAAATTAATTTAATTTAATTA
>CAXARX010000376.1:44436-104261 GCA_963971425.1 Bryoerythrophyllum caledonicum | reverse complement strand
AACGGCCGTATGTACGTAGAGCCCGAGCTTATGTTGGCCAACCTGCCCAAGCGAGTTGACGATCTTGCGCAGCGTGAAATGACGTTTGCATGGCTAGACGTAAGCGAAGATGAAAAGTGTAGCGATTGTGATAAATTCAACATCAACTACAAAGGCGCTACTGGACGTTTCTCGGACGAGCTCGGCCGCAAATGGGTGTTTTACGACGGCGACATGTTCTGTTATGATGCGAAGGTGAATTCGTCACGTCCGGTATCCGTTGAGGAATTGCGACTGTACTCTGCCACGCCGCCGAAGTTGTCAACTATCGTGCGGATAACGGCGATGAAGCATTTGTGTACGATATCGAGGAAGAACCGACTGCTGCTGCTGGTAAAGTACACGCCGTTGAAAGTATTGAAAATGCTGAGGTTGCTCACGTTGAAGTTGCATGCCCTCGATGTTTTGGGGCCTGCATATACAAGCCTATGGGTCTTCGTCGTGGATGATGCTGAGCAAAGTTTCAATTTTTGTAGTATTCTGTACGCTTCGCTTGATTTGTGGGGGGGGGGGGAGGATTTGTAACGTTATGAATCATCGTAAGTTTGTTTACCGCTCAAAAAAGTGTGTTTTCCTCTCTTTCGTAGAAAAGTACCGGTTGATGTAGTATATAAGGAATTGCTGTTGGCCCAGAAAGGCCGTGTGTTGTTTCATTTGTGTTTTTTACCTCTTGTCACATTGCACCTGCTGAAGTTATAATATAATTCATCTCAATTCGCTTTGGTCTAATACACGCGTAGAAGTCAGTATGAACTCTGCATACGTACATCAACACCAGTCATCGTTGAGCCATAGCAATAGATCAGGCAATTCAATTCCTACAGAAGAGTCATCAACTGTTCACCTTCGGCATAAACGCTGAGCATCATCATCATCCGCAGAGCATCAGTTACTCAAGCTCAGAAATAGTCCACCATCGGCAGAGCAATACGTAGTCGTCCATAGAAGAAGAATAGCCACTCATTACAATATCATGGGGCTCGAAACTACATCCGATTATGTATGCACTGGAAGTGATGCTGACAAAGCACGAAGTCCGCACCAATCCAGCATGGCCACCAGCCAGCCGCGTTGTGCGGGTATTCAACATCCGGCACGTGTAATTGTAAATGCGTCGAATTACGCTGGCACAAGGTGTCCGGTCGTGAAACTTTTTTTTAGCTCTATGGCCTAAAACACTTACAAAAACCACAGCATTAACGTTAATAGTGAAAGCTCATATGTTTCCAACAAAAATGAAAATTTGCAGAATTTTTATACCTGGAATTGCAAATTTCGCCGAAAATCTGTGTTTTTGTTACACTTATTCGATTACTTTCGCACATTTTAAGCGTGAAGATTGTACGGCTCATTTAGACGCATCTATTAATATATAGTTTGTAAATAACACTTTTAACAGGCGACGGGCAGAAATAATTTTCAACGTTGGCGAAGTGACCTTCGCGCTAAGCCTGGTACATTTGACGGCGAGGAAACGAAAATTGTATGGTTAAGCTGTTTTACACTAATTTTGTGCACTGAAAACGAACAATAACATGAGCGAAGAGCAGGCAAAAACTTACGAGTTGATTTAATCAAGCCTTTTATCCTCTCGTGGCGAAATAACGGTAGTTAAAGCATATTTCCGGTTATTGCAGTGCTTCTCAACGCATTGTTTGACACAGCAATAGCAAAAAATTTGATTACAAGTACGTGTTTAAGACTGTTCATGTCACTCCAATTTACTTGGTGTTCAAGCTGAATAATAATGTTCATCCTTTAAGTAGTGGCACGATGAAAAACCACTTGTATCTTGCGCATCTCGCATGTCGTACGGCAAGCTTTTACGCCAATATACGAAGTAAACATTGGTCTTCCTTTAGGCCTAGACCTAAAGTGACAAACTATTTTCGTGTCCCAAATTTGTTGATTCTTCTCAGCACACCATGAAACTTCTGTGTGCACGCACTTTTGCCTGTTTTTGCGTCGCACCGACACGCCCGCATGCCGAAAAAATAATTGAAACGTAATTTACTTTTGTTTAGCATGGTCTGCAACTCATTGTCGACACTTTTTATTTTTTTTAAAAACTGCGGTTGCTACGACAACAATTGAGTATAGCAAAACATACTGAAAAATTTTGTTATGTAGTTTTTTGGCTCATAGTTGGAGCTGTCTTCGCGCTGACTGACCGGTTCCTTTGCACAGCTTTGTTTCTATACGTAATTTGTAGCACAAAGCCTCAACTACTACTGCCAATAAAAAAGATATACGACTCGTCACGCTGTACCAGTAAAGTGTGACAAATCCTGTGACACAAGCATTAAAAACAGCTCTCAGTATTTTATAATTTTTCCACCCGGTAACGTTTAGTATTTGATCAGTTTGTAGCGCGCATGCGTTGTTCGTGCCTTGGACTTCTACTATCAATCAAACATCTATTATCTTCCTAATCGGCTATAGAGCAGGATTTTTTTGAATGAATACGTAACGTGTTTTTGTCGTAAATTGCCCAAAGCTTACAGCATGTCGGTAGAAGATTTCACTTGAAAATGTACACAAAAGTGAAAGTGAAATTTTTGGAGCTTCTTATTTTTTGAACACTTCAAGTACTAAGTTAAATTATCGCTATAGACAATTTTGGGATGAAAGCAAGATCACAAGAGATATAAGCGTCTGAACATTGTGCCAGTACTTATAGAATGAACATTAGTTGGGTGCAAAAGCGCAAAAAGTTAAAATAAATGTATGGTGCATGTTTTTTAGTATAAAAAATCGTGCTATATAGCAAATCAAGTAATTTTTTGCCATCAAAAGCTCAGATTCGTATTTAAAATAAAACCGCATCTTTTGACATGTCATTGGCCATTTGGCGATGAGCTAAAGACAAACGTTGAATAAATTAGCGGGTCCGGTAGCTACGGAAAGCTTCGAAGTCCTGGAAGGGTATCTCGACCCAGCTTTAAAAAGCTCGAAATTTTGCATACGTATAGTGCATGTAATTACTCTTAACATATTTCGGGGACAGCGAAATTCTACATTGCCATCGCTCGCAAAACGCGATTAACTGTAAACTTTGTAAGCCAGGAAATTTCCCAAACAGTTTTATTAACCTTTATGTTCGTCTGCTGCTGCCATATTAGATGCAGTTAAAACAAGCTCGTTAAGTAGTAAATACTGGTATATAGTTGCAGTTGTTAGCGTAGGTTGCAAACAAAAAAATCAAGATGCTCTGAAAAAGTAGCACGCAACGGTTTTCGACGATTTTAAGCGATTCAACGCAATTCAAAAAACAAAAAGTACTCCGGTAGGCTTGGAAACTCTTTCCGAGTTCTTGGGGATCAAAAGCGGGGGGACCTTAAAATCACGACTGGACACCTTACGCTGGCAAGACGTCGCTGATTGTACGGTTTATGCTGCATGATATTTTTAGGCCTATTCTCGATCGTTTTGTGATTTGCTATCAATGGCCTCAAGCCGTCTATAACGAACTGACTAGTAAGTTTGGTGATTGTGTAGAATTTATACGGAATTTTTTCAGTGATTTGATAAAACCGGATTTTTTTTATGCCAGCAAAAGCAATTTCTTAATAATGGATGACGTGCTTGGTAGTTTGAATTTAGAAATGTTACGCTTATTTACTGAACTGAGCCATCACCGAAATTCCACGTGTGTGGTTTTGCTACAATCCATTTTCCCAAAAGAGCCACACGCCAAAGCCTTAGCAACCAATGCCACTCATCATATTCTGCTTAATAATCCGTGTGACGCATATCAGAATATGCGGTTTGCTCAACAACTATCCCCGCAACATTATAAAGTGTTAATGGAACATTACACGGACGTTATGAGTAGACCATATGGCTACATTGTCTGCACTCTAGCACCAAACTGTCCGAAAGAATTGCGATTATGCACAAACTTGTGTGGTAAATCGGCAATATCTTTATCCGTTTATTTGCCACTTGAAGGAGCAACTCACACCCGGTTTAAATCATCCACCAACAACGACGACGCCAAAACCAGTTGCGGTTTTCAGTACGGCGATTAGTTTTTGATTTTAATTTTTCCAACTCATCGTCGTCATTATCACCATGTATTCCCGTAATAAGTCACATATTACTTATTTAAATTATTTATCGTCATTGACACCAGAACGTCGCAAGCACGCTTTGGCCGTCTCGACGCGTGTTGAAAGGCACTAACCAAATTGTTGTATAACGTCTGCCAAAACCCTGCTATTCAAGTGGGTCCCGTACAACGCAGAAAACTGCAACGCACCAAGAAATCACTTTTCCGATTGTTTTAAACGCGTTCGTTACAACAACGCAAACGAACTCTGCAACGTGGTGGCTTGTTGGGCGCTGCGTTGGCACCTGTGGTCGTTGGCTTGCTCACGTCATTGGGCACGCATTTGCTGGAAAAGGTATTACGGCGCTAGTTTTATAATGCCGCAACGGTTTATTTTAATACCCGTGGATATATATCAAAAGCTTTTAGCTTCAACATCAGCATCGTCTTTGTCAACCGACACTAAAAACTTATCGTTTAAGAGTTTAACCGATCAGCGCCGGCATTAGTAACACACAGTACGTAACACGTACGTTGGGCAGGCACTGTTGCATGCAACGCAAAAAAAAACCACTGCTCGACAAGGTAAGATGGCTAACGACACACACCATCACCCTGTCACTAAAGTAATGCACGATGCTGACGTCCAAACCGAAGCTATGCACGAAGAAACCGATGCGTATGTGACATTTGGTAGCACTCCATTATTTAACAACACATTTGATATTGTCGAACCACTAACGACACTCTCACTCCTCGATTCACTAATTTGGCGTCAGCCAGAAAACCTGTTATTCCTACCACTTCGGTACCAACCACTTCCAATGTCGTAACTTGCGGTAAGGACGATGTTGACCGAACTTCACCTCAACAACCCGTTAACAAATTACCTGCCGTGCTGAAAAAGTATTATAACAAAAGCAACGCGATGCGACAAAAAGCTGAACAGGTATTTTTGACTCTTATGCATAATGCTATACAAACACGCAATAATATGTACACAACTGGACAAACAACATTTTCAGCCACCGAAATAAAAGCTATTGTTGAGCATGCCATTTGTGGCAAGAAAACAGCACCAACACTGCCGAAATGGAACGTTGCTTGGGCAAGTATTATTAAAAACAGCAACGGTTTGTCGCGCTTTGCACCATATTTGCGTAATGAAGTTTAGTACGGGATGGGGTTAAAACCAAAGTTACTTGTCAAAGCTAATTCTGCCGTCGTAACTGAGTCTAAATTACGTATCATGTCACTTCCGTATTAACAATTTAATAATCATGTCTACTAACCCTGATACTGTCATTTCTCATTTTACTACAGTAAAACGCCGTTGATGCGGACGCAGCGTGCAAAATGTCCGCATCAACGGATTATCGCCTTCGGAAAAGACTGCCAAAATAAATTTTTCGGGGCAGTACAAAACAAATTTCGTTACAGTACAGCAAACATTCAGTTTAGCTATCAAGCCATTACAAACTGTTTCCACCGATTTTTTTAACGGTACCAAATGGTTACAATCGAACTCCGATTTTGTTAACAGTGAGCATAACTGTTAACATAATCGGATTCGTACTTTCAGTAAAGTTTTTCAACAAAAACAATTTAACTTTGCGTGCACTTTTCGAGTGTTCTTGTGGCGCATAAGGCTGGAACAAGCAACCCAAATTACATAAGCGCCAAGTTTTGTAAGTTGTTAAAAAACTGGACTTATGTTCCGTGACTTGTACAGAGAATCGTACACAAGTCACGCGACACGAGTTCACTTTTTCCACAGCTTATAAAACGTAGAGTTGATGTGATTCGGGTTGCTTGTTTTAGCTTCATGCGCCACAAGAACACTCTCGCAAAGTGCACGCAAAGTTGAATTGTTTTTGTTGAAAAACTTTTCTGAAAGTATGAATCCGATTATGTTAACAGTTATGCTCACTGTTAACATAATCGGAGTTTGATTGTATTTTACGGATTCAGACACTTCGCGCGCTGCGTCGGGATGACGACAAAAATGAATTTAGAAAGATTTTTTAGTAGGAATATTAACATTGTACACGTTTGAAAGCTGTACTGTATGCTTGCCGCATTACCATTACTACTACAGGATTCTTTTGTGAACGGAAAAAAAATATTTGTTTAGTCTTTTTTGAAAGAGGTACTCCGTTGATGCGGACACTTTGCAAGCTGCGTCCGCATCAACGGCGTTTTACTGTAATTCCAAATACCCGTCTGCTTTTTCAGCCGTTGAGCGCATGCGCCGCGAATTCAACAAAGCCGATCATGTGGTTGGCACAAAATAGATAACCACACAGCTTGCCACGCAACCTGTCCACGTCCGTCAGTGTATAAAACTACGACGATTCCCGCAGTTTTCGTGTTATAGCCACATGTCTCGATGAATGGTGGCAAGCTGACACGGTGTACATGCGTGACTTTAAATAAAATAAGCGTTGGTATGCTTATTGTCTTATGGTCATTGACGTTTTTTCATATTTATTTTTGCTGTGCCACTAAAATCACCAACCGCAAGGGAATCGGCGTCTGCATTCGAATCTATCCTTACCACCACAAACCGAACACCAAAAAATTTGTACACTGACGATGGCAGCGAATTCAAAGCTGTCTTCCTAAAGGTCCTTTGTAAACATCAAATCAAAAAAGTTGTTTCACGTAACTGGACAATCGAAGAATTCATTGTCCATAAACGATTTCCTACCAGTCCGCCGACATATCAATTACGCAAAACCATCGTGCATCCTGACACTGGCACACACGTCGTCATTAACCAACGTTTGCACGAGCCGCAACTGCAGAAAGTCGGTGTTGGCAAACGCATAGCTGAGGTGATAATACTGCAAGAGCGGGGCAAAGGCAAAAAGCGACAAGCACTGGTGCACTATTTAATCGAGCCTGATAACTCATAACACTGGATCGATTATTCAGTAATTTCTGGCGTTGGTGCTTTCAAGAACAATGGATTCCGATTCTTACGTGTATCTTATTAGCGATGGTTCCAGCCATGTATACACTGCCAACACTGTCTCAACATTCAAGATTCTTCTGCCTCGTCAGCTTCGACTCAACATAACATACCGTGTGGGGTTAAAGCATGTACACTTTCTCACCGACATTGACGAGACTGCATCTAAACTTTTGGATCTCAATAGTTACCATAATTCTATACTGTGAGCGTCGTTCATGAATACAAGGTCGTCGAGTAACAAGTGTTCATCATGATATCCGATACGATGTTGTATATCCGTAACAAAGCTTAAAATATTGTATTCGCAAGTATTTACAGGAGATACTTGGGTTACGAGGTCGTATCTATTGTAGTTATGTAGTATAGGATATTGCTTGTGTACTAAAGCGCTTAGCGGTGCAAGAGGTCAAATGCACCATGGCAACGTACGTAAGAACGCAACACGCGAATGGCACGGTGTCGGTCATGGCGAAGCAGCAATGGTTGCTAGGCGTCAGCTATGTCATACAGCGCGTGTGTACTGATTATGGTTATGCTGTCGGTACACAAAGTTTATGTAAGCCGTAGAATTATGGTCATGTGTTAGTACGAAAATACATATGTTGTTGGCGCGCGAAAGCGTGGAAAAAGTAGTTGATGCTTATCAAGCAAAAGCTGAAAAGCGGATGTCGCGCGCGCTGCAAGGTTATATAAGTTTTTCTATATAGTTTGCCATGTAGCTCAAACACACGATGCATCAAGCTGACTACTTACGGAAACGCATGCGGATTGTTTTTCGCCGCCCTACAACTGGACGCGAGGCTATAACACCCGAAAATGCGGAAATTGCAAGAAATAAATTGTTCGAGGATTTATCGTTAAAAATGGTCGAATATGGGATTTACGATCCATGCATGGTGGTCAACATTGATGAACTTTCCCAAAAGTTTTTGTCCGAACGTCCCCGGACTTTAGAGTAAAAGGGAGCGGAAAACGTCGTAGTTAAAGCCGTGAACGATAAAAGAAATATTTCGATTGTTATAGGCGGTTCTGCGACTGGAAAAGTAATTCCCTTACAATTCATTTTCGACGGGACTACTAACCGATGTTTACCCCACTTCGATTTTCCGTCGGAATTACACATCACATGCAACAAATCCCACTGGGCTACGCAAGCTACGTTCTCGGACTATATAATGCATGTGTTAGTCCCATTTTTTGAGCATGTCCGGGGAGAAAATAATGTTCCTCGGGATATCCCGGGAATAGTTATTATGGACGGGTTTGCTGGTCATTTGACCGACTTGGTGCTGGACAAAATGGAAGAATGCAAATTAGCCCCGATTATTTTGCCTCCAAATACGACGCAAATCTTGCAGCCTATGGATTTATCGACCATTCGAGCTTTCAAGTGCGCAGTCCGGACTGCACAAGAAAAGTATTTGGTAGATAAATTATTTAAGTCGATTCCCGAAAATTTTTCATCATTGTCGGAGAAAGATCTTGCTGAGTTTGTGGAAGATGTCCCAAAGGGCTTTGTTGAACTGAAGAAATTGGCCTCTTCATGGTTTGTGGAACCGTATGAGCACGTTAAAAATCACCCCGATCTCATTAAAGTTGGCTTTAAACGTTCGGGAATTTCTGATTGCATTGCTAATGTTACACAGTAATTTTGCATGTTATATTCTATACTTAACATTTCTATTTAGGAAGAGTGTCGTTAAGGTAGAAGGTTGTGTTGGGAGGAAAGCGGACATGTCTAGCTAAAGTTTGCACTGCAAGTGCAGGTTCATTGCCAGAGCATACAAATTGTGTCAAATCGGGTTCGAGATGTTTTCCGGAAGAGCGTAGGTTGGAATAGCAAGATCCACCGCCGAATGCCTAAACCCCCCAGACAGACCGGCAAAGAAGCCTGCCCCCAAACAGAAGCCGACGCCCCCACATTCGCAATGCGCAAAAAACCATCTCTTAAAGCAGAATCGAAGACCGACAGCTTATCCGGATATCACCACAACCGCGACGCACGAAGAATGTACATTATTTTCGCCGCACCGAAACAAGCACGAAGAACAAAGAACGCTTGATGCGCCGGCAACAACCGAAGATTTTTAACAGCCAACCGCAACAACCGCACTTTTCCCACAAGAATATCATCAAACGCCTCCTCAAATATCGGCGCACCTAACAAAGTAAGATCCCCTCGCGTCAAAAACTGCACACCCGGAATCGCCGCAGCAAACCGAATCTTTTCCATATCCACTTCACACGTCCCAGCACCAAAAAGAAACGACTCACACTTGCCTCGATTGAACTCCAGCCCAACACTCTCGCCGCGCGCCACAAGCCGATGATAGTCCGCAAGAACCGCAGCAACAGGGCCTGCCACGGTGCCGTCGTCTAGATACCACACGTTGAACGGCGACCGCGGCGCACGATTTAAATCAAGCGTTACAAGACAGAACAGAAGAGGACCAAGAGGGTCCTTCTGCTGCACGCCACACTCCGACGACAACCGCTCCTCACCGAAAAATAGAACAGAAGCATCGCGATACATCTGCGACACCAAACAAAAATAAGAAGGCATATACTGCAAAACAACGTCCATCAACCTGTCCCGACGAACAGAATTGAAAGCATTGCGCCAATCCAACTTTAGCAAAGCACAACACCCACTCGACACCCGCTCACAGAACGCCCTGGCCGCATGCACGGCAGCCTCGATTCCACCCCCCGTACCCAAATTGCTCCGGCCGCAGCAGCTCACCCGTCTCCTTCTGGACGCGAAAGCTAACGATCTCACAAATAAGCCTACGAAGCACGTGGCCAACCGCGATGGGACGAATACCACCCTCCTTCTTACGCAAAGCAGTTAGCGAAGCCCAGTACAATACCGGGCGCACAGCTTCCGAAACACGGCCACCCAACATCATGTCAAGCAGAGACGCCAGCGCCTCACACACACCACCCGAAACCGCAAGAGGACCGAAGATCATGTCCTTCAAATGCTGTGGCGACAAACCGTCAAAGCCTGCATCCGAGCCGTTCTTAAACGACAAAACCGCGCGACGCACCTCCGCCACCGTAACCGGCGACGCAGGCGCCTCCGCGCCAACCGGAGCCGGCGGATAAACCGCATCAACGACAGCCGCCGGATGCTTCGCACGCAACTCCAACAAAACGTCAGCCGACGGCTCCGCAACCGAATCCGTCGACATCACCACCTCCGCCGTACCCGACAAATCGGCCTGCGCCATCTTCGCGGAGAGTCTTGCACGCAACACCTCGTCCGTGCCCCGCTTTTTAGCCGGGCGGCGGACAGCAGCGGCCGGCAAAAGCCGACCACCACCATCCGAATTCCGCCGAACAGAAGTCACAATTGACCCGCGCTGTCCAGCAGAACGCTCCTCAAAAACAAAAGTATCACACGCAAACCCAAAAAGCCTCTTCCACGCAGCGACGTCGCCATCCCTCACAACCGCACGCAAAACTGAAGAAAAAGATGAAGCAACACGCTGCCGAACAGACCTCGGCACACGCCGCGCAAGCAGAGCAAAACGCCGACGCCGACGCAGAACATCGACAAATTCGTCCAAATCCACATTAGAAGAAGGCAAATCTCTACCCGCGCCCAACGATAAATCATCACCGGCGCCACCCACAACGACATCAATGTTAACACAGCCGACACACCTGCAGACATCAGCGCAGACTCGACCCCGCCTTTGACAGCCACAATTCGCCGAGCCGCAACCCCGCTTTCATCCACAAAATCCCTTCCATGAATCTACAGGCACAACATGCCCAACCGACAACTCCGAATCCGAAGACGAAAGGACATCACTAATACAAAACGAGATATCTAAATTACCCCGCGCCGGCTCCGAGCCGCGGGCAGAAGCACCAGCACCCAAAGGGCACAACGAAGAGCGGAACTGAACATCGAAAACAACCAAATTGCCCCCGGCGGACGACGAAACCTCAGGCGAACGAAACCCCCCACCATCCACAGGGAACCGCGCACCAAACCACGCCTCATCGTCATCCGCATCATTAACCCCAAAAACAGAACCGCCCCCACGCAAACGCGACAAAAGCTGCAATGTAGAACCCTCACGAATACCGTAATTCGACAATAAATTACCGTCAGCAAGCGGCCTGCCCGCGTACGCCAGCCGCAAATCCGAAACAGAAATATTCAACCTTAACGCGACCAACCCAAGCAGCCCGCGGACAGTCGCAAACGGCAAAACATCGATCGCTTTTGTTGTTGTACTTTGTTTCGCAATTAGCAACGGCCTACTGGTGCTGCATTTCATCGGCACGTAATTTATTGTTTTCCATTTGGTTATACGTCGCTTCTACACTGCAAACCCCGGCAAATACTTCCCCATTTTCAACATCATCACTGCCCTGCGCCGCAAGTCTTCAATGCCTCTGCTATTTCTACCATCAGAGTCGTCTTCACTGGAAATAAGCTTTTCTTCAACTTCGCTCAAACTATTCACCTCCTGTGCATCTCGTTTAGTGCTTGAATCCAGCATACTATCGGCATCTAGTTTTAAAAACTGACTGGTATTGCAAACCATTTCGCGATGAACTATGCCGCTTGCTTGTACCTCCAAAAAAGCTGAACGACCATCGCTGTAGAAGTATTCGAGATCGTAGGAAATTTGATTTTGATTAAAATAATTTGTGGTATTGCAATATAAAACCACGTGAGCCCAGACAAAACGTGAATAGATTCCATTCCAAGCAGTGCAATCTTTGACGTGCGCAAATCGTGTTGAACATGCAATTTCTGATAACGAAATCGAATTCTCAACCGCATGTTGTACTTCCGCGTTTCATCGTCAGCATCCATCCGAGCACGTTGAGCACTATTGATTTCTGCGTTAAGTTTGCCGAATGAAGCTTTTGCATCGTTAGGACGTCGCTGATTGTCTTCCACTAATTTTTTCTTTTTCTCCGCTGTTTCTTCTTGCTCCTGCTTATCAAGCTCACGACTAAGCTGCGATAAATTTTTTTTTAATAAATCATCGTGCTCTATCTTGATTTCTGCACGCTTAGTCTCCTCATCTTCTTCATGGGTTTTTCTTTCGTTCAACTGGGAGGACAAGTTGCGACCGTGCAGAATTCAAAAGGAAAGTACTTTCCCACGCCGTAGTATACTATAGTGTGGGAATGTACTTTCCTTTTGAAATCTGCACGATCGCAACTTGTTCTCCCAACTGCTGCTTTCGGTTGTCAATTTCGCGCTCAAAATAGCAGAGCTTCGTTGAACAAGTAATCATGTCAAGTTCTTCAATTAGTATTTTTCGGTTTTCGTAGTCGTCGGCATTTTTCTTATTTGCACGTGCCTCCTTTTCGACAACGAGTATTCCATTTTTAACCTTAGACTGCTTCCGCATCTGCTCCTTGGCATAGTTGTATTCCTTTTCAAGCGATTCATATTCCTTCAGCAATTCACCGGAACGACTTACTTTCTCAAGCCACCCTGTGCGCTGTTTGGGATGTTGGGCAGCAATATTTATCAATCGGCCTTGGGATAACAAGAAATTGCAAGACCTGATAATAATATTTAGCCTTTCCAATTCATTCACGTAGTCGTCGCGTGAGACTACCATCTGATCAACGGTGGATTTCAATTCGTATTGAGAAACGTCCGGAACAAGCACGTAGCTGAACTTGTGTGGAAGTGCAAACATGCGATTGATTTGATGATCCACAAATTTTCGTATAATAACGCCGACGGCAAGCAAATCGAATGCGTCAGCAAGGTTTGTCAAGTTGAAATCAATGACGGGAATTCGATGCTCTTGACGAATACTAGCTTCAGTTTCCAACCGGGGCATATAATCGTGATGCAACTCTTGTATAAAATTTAACGGCTGTGGCTCAAGATAAACGGCGAATTCTTTCAAATGTAATTTGTTCTGCTGATAATGTTGAACAAGATTGTTAATGCTATCGAAGCTCGTTTTATCCATAATAAAATCCATTATAAAATATTTATTTCCGCCACCGGGATGTCGCACCAATTCAGCACCGTATGTTCTGGCAATTTCGACCGTGTTAAATTCAAAACTGATACCCTGCAAATCACTAGCAGCTTGCCAGTTCGAGTCGCGAAAATAAACAACGGACTTTTTCTTTTTTCGCTTACGCTTTTTTTTCCAAGCCATAAACAAAACCCCGCCAACAACGTCACTGGGACTCTTTTCAGATTCGTGCGAGTGTACCGAGGAATATGCTTTATTGGGTGCATCATTTAATTGCGTAACGGGGCACCCGGCACGTGCAATTTCTCGATTCGAATACAAGCCACGCTTTGAATAACAGTCAAACAACAAATTAGAAATATCCACCTCCGATGCTTCACAATGGTCGTCTATACAAGCGGTCTCTATCTCGAAAACTTCCGCCATATCAGTAACTGCTTGCTCCAACACAGCAAAATTATCGGCATCACGAAAGCCGCTTAAAATCGACAGCACAGTTGATTGAATAGGCTGACGGTCTTCTTCTGTTTCCAGTAGCGACATTTCACGGACCTGCAACGAATCGCTAAATCGTAATGAGCGAAATTTTTTTGAAGCGTTTACCTGGCCGCATGCGGTATGTTTGAGTGCCGATTTTAACGGCCCACCTTTGCACAGCAAATCGGATGCCAGCATGTAGTCCGGAATGCAACGCGCGGCCAATTTTCTAGATTTTAATTCAGCCGGTGGCGGTGGTTCAACCTTCGAACGATTATCTTTGTTGTGTACGTTTAAACCAAATGTGGTGAGGCCGAGCCAGAGTTCAAAGTTTTGCGGGTTATAAATTTGAAAATGATTCACTCCATACACGTCCAACGTATTTTGAATCCAGTGCAAATATTGAATCTCAGCTTCTTCGCGCAGCATATTTACGATGGCCGGCATAATCATTACGTATATGATCGTCCAACATGTCCCTTTGTGTGCCATTACGGAATGTCGACGGAGGCGGTACAGCACTATAATTGTTGTTACTTCCCGAAAAATTACTGCGACCACCACCGTATGGATTGCTGTTACTGTTATTATTACGGCCGACGTTGCTGTTGACCATCTCGTAGATGAGCTCTTCACTATCGTCGGATATGAACTGATGACCTGTAACATACTGCACAAGTTGTCGGACGCTCAACACTGCGTCGGTGCCGATGTGTTTGAAAAACGCTGTGACCGTTTCGCAATCACGGTATAAAAATTTCACTGCTGATGGATGTCGTATTTCGACACTTGGACCAACGTCGATTACCCAAACTTTTTCGTCTAACCACAGCAAATTGTATTCACTAAAATCGCCGTGCACTAACCGTGCCTGTTGGAACATGGTTTTCAATACGTGCCTCGTCTGCTCATATGCATCGATTTTGTCGGCATCCGAAAGTTGCGCATATTTAAGTTGTGGAGCAGGTTTTTGATGCTGGCCAATAAAACTCATAATAATGGTATCCTTTTTCAAAATCAACTGGTCTGGACATGGTACGCCAGCAGCTTTCAGTCGTTTCTAGCTCGAAAATTCCTTTTCTGTCCATAGTTTAATCAATTTTCGTGCATTATGCTTGCTTCCCAAGCGATCCTTAAATCGGTAGTCTTCTTTAATATACTCGTCACGATTCTGATATCCCTCATTGTAATGTTCATCCTTTAAGTAGTGGCACGATGAAAAACCACTTGTATCTTGCGCATCTCGCATGTCGTACGGCAAGCTTTTACGCCAATATACGAAGTAAACATTGGTCTTCCTTTAGGCCTAGACCTAAAGTGACAAACTATTTTCGTGTCCCAAATTTGTTGATTCTTCTCAGCACACCATGAAACTTCTGTGTGCACGCACTTTTGCCTGTTTTTGCGTCGCACCGACACGCCCGCATGCCGAAAAAATAATTGAAACGTAATTTACTTTTGTTTAGCATGGTCTGCAACTCATTGTCGACACTTTTTATTTTTAAAAACTGCGGTTGCTACGACAACAATTGAGTATAGCAAAACATACTGAAAAATTTTGTTATGTAGTTTTTTGGCTCATAGTTGGAGCTGTCTTCGCGCTGACTGACCGGTTCCTTTGCACAGCTTTGTTTCTATACGTAATTTGTAGCACAAAGCCTCAACTACTACTGCCAATAAAAAAGATATACGACTCGTCACGCTGTACCAGTAAAGTGTGACAAATCCTGTGACACAAGCATTAAAAACAGCTCTCAGTATTTTATAATTTTTCCACCCGGTAACGTTTAGTATTTGATCAGTTTGTAGCGCGCATGCGTTGTTCGTGCCTTGGACTTCTACTATCAATCAAACATCTATTATCTTCCTAATCGGCTATAGAGCAGGATTTTTTTGAATGAATACGTAACGTGTTTTTGTCGTAAATTGCCCAAAGCTTACAGCATGTCGGTAGAAGATTTCACTTGAAAATGTACACAAAAGTGAAAGTGAAATTTTTGGAGCTTCTTATTTTTTGAACACTTCAAGTACTAAGTTAAATTATCGCTATAGACAATTTTGGGATGAAAGCAAGATCACAAGAGATATAAGCGTCTAAACATTGTGCCAGTACTTATAGAATGAACATTAACTTTGAACATCTTAATGGCAACTTCGGCGGGTAGTTTGTATTCAATTTCGTCGCTTCGACTTACAACATACAATGTTTCACCTCCAAACGCATGAAAAACTATGGCTTCTTTTCCAGTGCTTACGGCACCGCAAACGCTTTCCACGACGCCGGGATTGACCATTTTTAGTAGCATGACAAGAGCATTTCGATCAACTTGTTCAGTGGGAGCCCGGTCTTCTTTTCGGTCCTGACGTCGAGCGGTATGTGTTGCAGATTTTATCGAATGCTGCTTTAACTCATTGTAAATACGGTTTGATAAGCGTGAGCCATATTCGGTATCGTCGCCGGAATTGAAGTTGGATGTAAATGACATCAGTTTCGATGCGTTGCGACGGCCGCATAGTTCAGCATCGTGCTTTGTGATAACTTGTTCGTTTCGCAGACAAAATCCGCGAGAATTAAACGTCGGTATGTCGGACTCGTCGGGAATTGGTACTGAAGGACCATCAAGATCAATAGTTTCTCCAGTCTTTGATTCATCCTTGACGGCCAAACGGTACTTCTCGTACGGGATGCGAATTTTGTGCTCATTCCCATTTCGCAAAAATTCTCGGCGACTGATAATGTCATTGTATTCGTTATTAAATTCACTTTGCAAAGCTTGAAAATAGTTCTTCGGCGACTCATTGTTCGCCGGCATAGGCATTATCTCTATCTTTGCTCCAGTGCGTGTTAACACACTTCGACGTACGATAGTCACTGCGCTACCCGTGTCAACCAACAACAAAGTCGGTAATGCATTGACGGCACCCTTAATAGCTAGCGCCGCTTTGCCAGTGACTTGATTTACGCGTTCTCTCGTACGTTCCTCAAACACTTCGTTTACTACTTGCTTTTGGGCCGAATTAAATGCCTTGACTAGCGGCGGCCCGTTCACGCTAGTCTTCTCTGGTTTAAACGTCGATTAGCTTGTCGACGTGGGCACGCATTCCGTACGTGTCAAGCTACACCCAACTCGAACCATATAGGACGACCAGACGTGATACGCGTGCGTTGGCATACATCAGGAAATTGTCGATTAGCGCGATATTGTTATTTGTCAGCATATTGTCGATTTCCGGCATAATGCTGTACGCCCCGATACTGCTGAACTGCGACTCATACAGCGCCGTTCGGACGACGCATTTGTTGTTGAAACGGCGGTTGGTTAAAACGTTTCGGTCGTACTACCGTAGGTCGAATTTCATTTGCTTTATTAGTATACATCTTTTTCTGCATCTCCGTTATCTGATTCTGCAATGACTGCCTTGGCGTCCCGACGTGCGCATAAGTGTCGGGTCGGCTTGTCGATGATGTTCCGGCAACTGGTACGGCATCAACTCTGCCGCGTGTTTGACGAGGAGCTTGTGAAAATAAAGCTTCATAGCGCTTCGCCAGTGCCAGTGCGTTACTGCATCTTTTGGGTCGCCTCTGACCACATCTTTATAGAGATTGTTTGTTAAACCATTGACAAAGCGTTGAACAGTCAACTTCTCACGCGCATTCGTTTCAATGTCGGGTAATGATAATCGAGCCAAACGACGCAGATCGTACAGGTACATGTCCAACACGTCAGCGGTATGTCGAATTCGAGTCATGAAATCGTCCAAAGACGTACGGCTTTTCTTGGGCGGCAAAAATGCTTTTTGCAGCGCCTTCTTCAACTTGGTCAGTTTGGCTTTGTCGGCATCTGGTAGTGCTTGATATATAACAAAAGCTTGTTCGTCGAAAAATGATGACAACGTGACCAACTGAGCGGCGTCATCCCACGCGTTTGCCTTTGCGCATAGCTCAAATTGCGTGATTCATAAATTGTAATCGGTACCGTTCGCTGGATTAAACCGTGTCTGCCAGATACGACGGTGGTGAATAATAGTCCGAAATTCGGAGCACCGGTAAAACTCACTATAGAAAAGCCCATGTGCTGTAGGTTACGAGTGTATCGAGCTGTAAAAGATATTCAGGCGTGAGCGTGTCGTGTGTAGCGGCATGTTCGATGAAGCGATCAAAATTGGCACGTCCATTGATAGTGTCGAGTTCAACTACCGTTGAGGAAGCGCCGCCGTAAAACGGATCGTGGATCAGAGTACCAACAATGCCAACTTTCAACGCATGTGCCATAATTGCAGCGCTTGTGATACCACCGCGCATATCGTGAAGGACGTTTATCGGCTGTTTTAAAAACACAATTTTTGCATCGCCGTTTGACGATTTCGTACGCATTGCATGCAGATGGCGAAACGTTGTCGGGCTTAATATCGATGGTCTGGCGTTGGTGGGGCTGGTAACGTACGACGCACTGCCGTTGCATGTCAGTTGATGCACAAGAAACGATTCGTTTTCACGGAAATCATCAAACTCCTTGTTGTCGGTGGGGTATCGGGTTTGCAGCTGTACAAACCACATTCTCAGGTCGCGTGTCCAATCGCCTTGGGCCGGAATGTTGCGCGGCGAATCGAGCATGACAGTTCGTGTAGTTTCGAGCCAGTATGCAACAACCAACGCGAGGCAAAACACTTCGTGTGCGACAGCACCAACAGTCCAAAGCTCGGTTTGCTTCGACAAACGTTGCCAAAAGTCAGTTTTCACGTTCCTCTGCTGGTTTGTGCGCGAGTTCGGCCGTAAAGCAATGTCGAAAAATACTCATTAGCCAACTTTTTTTACATCGTGAGAGCATGTTTTGGGCAATCGGATTTGACGAAAGCGTCAACGGATCAATAAGCACTTTCAACTTTGTCAGCATTCTGTTAGTATGCGCGACGACGGCTCTTATTGTTCTTTGTGCGCCTTGTGCACCGCTTAACTTAGCAGCAGTTGTTTTTGATTGCGTCTTGATAAAAAAGCCTGGAGAGAAGGGTCGGATTAGTTCACTTTTTTTACCAGCGTCGGCAGGAGCAGCGGCAGCGCTGCTGGCAGTAGCGACATGTTTAACAGTAGGAACAGTAGCAGCAGCGACAGTTTGTTTAGCAATGGCAGCATCAGCTTCTGCAAGCAACGCGTTATAATCATCAATTGCAGCGTCTGCCTCAAGGCCTTCAATATTTAGATTTTTATCATCGGATATTCCGGCATTGCTGCTCATTGGTTCATCTTACAACGCTGGCATTTTCTCGTCCGCCGGTTTATTAGCGATTGAAGTTTTACTTTGAGACGGACGCTTGCCACCAGTACTAGTGTAGCGAGGTTTCTTCTTCTTGGCAGCGCTCAATGGTTTGATGATGTAGCTTTTTCCGTTGGAGCAGCAGCAGCTTCCGGAGGTGAATTGCTAGACGTAGCTTTAGCAGCGTTTCGAGTAGTCATTTTCGGTTTTGACGTCGTCTCATCGGCTGACGAATCGGGTGATACATCACGTTTGCGTACCGTCGAAGAAGAAGAATCTGCACGCTGCTGTAGCTGCCAGCGTAGCTATTGAAGACGTTGTCGTTGCCGTCGTCGTAGTCGTTGTTGTTGCTGATGCTGCTTGGCAATGGTGGCAGCAGTTGGAATTGTTGGCGGCGGAATAGCCAAAGGTCTGTTGATTGCCAAAGAAGCCGCTGCAGTTAAAGTTGACGGAGCAGCTGAGCCAGCTTTGTGCTGCTGCTGTTGTTGCTGTTGTGTCGATGTTGCCAAATTAGTAGACGACGTTGGTTTTGGCTGAGGCTGCGGAAGTGCTGCGGTGGACGTTGATGTTGCCAGTGCTGCTTTGAGCTGCAGCGAAGAGGCATTACTACTATTGTAATAGTAGTGCATGAAGTCGGCATCAATTGCCGCTGCATATGCGTAAGAGCGTACACAAGTATTTTAATAATATATACGAACTTTGAATAAACCAAAGAATACAAAATACTACAAGTTTTGAATAAACTATTAGTAACGTACTTCTTCTGCCAGCGGCTGCGCAGGATGTTGTTTCATGTAAGTTTCTAACATTTGAGCCGCACGCAATGCGTTGTTGGCATCGCGAGAGCATTCAAGATTACGAAGTTTCCATTATTCAGTATTGGCGTCATGCTGAGGCCTAAAAGCGATTGGTAATTTTGGTATCTCTTTTTGTCGAGCGGTCAATCGCCGTAGTGCCAAATTTGTACATCGTCGAGCGCGAACGCGGATTTTGTTGCACATACTACTGACAACTATGGCGGCGTCGTTCCAGTTTTGTATGTCGTAGTGTTCGTGAAGGCTTTCGGTATAGTCGAACAAGTAGCGCTGATTCTTTGCGAGCACGGCTTTAACAACTTCGAACGCATACGGCGGTGTAGGTTGAGCATGAGCTGAATTACTGCATTGTCTCTTAGCATCTTCCATACGCTGTTAAGCTTGTTGTACGTGCCTCGTAGCTGCGGCAAGTGCAGTAGTTAACGTGTCAGGTAGTTCAATAGTACCGTTTTTGTCTTCTTCTTTTTTGTTGTATAATTTATACGCGCTAATTTGTTGTTGCACTTCGTTGTATTCGCGCAGAATTGTTTTTTCGTTAAACTCAGCTTCGTTTACCATGCCGTCAGAAGCTTGTCTTCTTTGAACTTGAAGTTATTGCGTTGTACTTGATCATGCTCAAAGCAGCAAACATTAAAGTACGTCATCGGCTCAGCGCTTTCATAGCCGTTGTAGTCAACTTTATCAACCCAGTCTGTTTCCGACATCGTGTCGAATTTAATTTCGGGATCATTGCTGGAATCGTTTTGTTGGTTGTTTTGAATGATAGTGTCAGTGTGAGTGCCTACATCAAATGCCAAGTCGTCATTGCCTTCGCCTTGATAATTAACGTCGTCCCGCTCGTCGTTGTCTTCGTCGCCATCATTATCGCCGATATCGCCTGTAGCAGCAGTACCGCGCTTTTTGACACCACTAGCGGCGGCACGTTCGCCAATTGCAACGGCGCTGCTAGTAGAAGCAGAAGCTTGTTTGGCAGTAGCAGCAGTAAGCATCTCAGCTTGCGTAGTCAAAGCCTGTATCGAATTTCTGCCGGCACCGCGTAGGGCGACGGAAAATTGCGCAGCCGATTCTACAAGCAAATCAGCCAGGCCGCTTATGGCTTCGGTGGACGAGGTGGGCGACGTCAAATTCTTTTATGGAAGGAAGCCGAATCGGTCTTCTTAGGTAGTACGAGAAGCATGCAAATACCACCGATGAATTGTGTACAGCAAAGAATATGTGAAAATACGTACCTTTTCCATGCTTGCCATGGTAATAGTGATACAAGCAGTTGAAATTAAAGGCTGATCCACAAAACAAGGCCGTGTGTGCAATGTTTGGCGTTTAGATACTTGACTGGCAATGTAGACGAGTTGCCGATACGAAGTTTGAAAAAAAAAACTCCACTGCTTTCGTTCGCCAAAGCCAGAATGGCACTTGCACTGCTTAATAACAGTAAAATTGAGTTGGCAGATGCATATTTTTGTTGAACTCTGCCTGGTTGCGCTCTTGAAAACATGAATTAAGAATGACAATACTTACGCTGAACGAATCGGCTAGTTTTAGGTGGAATCGAAACAGCTTCTTATTTGAGCCACTGAACGGGACCGAAAGCCGAGTGATATGTACTAACGGGCCAAACAAAATACCAACGTCGTAATATAGTCGCGTGACGGATAAAGAAGGTAAATTAACGCAACGCAAAATCATGCGATGCGTGTGAAAATGTGACAGCGCGCAATAAAAACCGATGAGAAGAAGAATGGTAAGTCAGAACGTGAAAAGTGTAGAAGAAATGATAAAGCATTAATAAACCCGTAGCAAACTATGTACAGAGCGGACGCACCGTTGTCTTGGTCGCCGTCCAGAAGACGCAAAGAATTGTGCATGTGAGTGTAAGGACAAACAAACCAGTGTGTGTGAGACTGTGTCGTGTATACGTGTGTAGTGGTGTACGCTGTCTGTACGTGGCACGCAAGCAAGACGCGAAGCGTCCGGTACGTGCACACACACGGATAAAAAGGAAAAGTACAAATATTCCTACTATTGTGGGGCACACAGAGAGAAAGAGAGGAGTCGTGCACTGCACGACGTGCAAGATATATACGTACGTATAGCATCAGTGTTATTTTTGTATTTTTCTGCGTTCTTCGTTTTTTGTCTTTTTTTTCTGAACCTGACACCTCAAAAAAATGTCAACTATCGGTGACGATGATGACGCGGATAACTCTAACAAAGGCACGTCAGATGAAGACACTACCAAAGAAGTTGAACTTGTCTAAACTACTACTATTGAGTCACCTACTACCGTATTTGAGCAGCAACAGTCGCCTGGCGAAGACTCGAACAACACTGACAATGGAGACAGTAACACCGTTGTGGACAAGAACAGACTTACGGCAATAACAGCAGTACACTGCATGCAGAATGGTAATATTTTGACTGTCGAAACAAACTTGCACCGTGTGCAAATGCACGACTCGGAAGGCGAATGGTTGTGGACTATTGGAGGCGGTAAAAACAATGCGCAAGTGCTCATTTACCCGAGCATGGTTAATTATTGCGAAACACATCGTAAGTTATTACTGCTTGAGACGTCACGTACGTAATATTAATCAATCAGATAGCCCACCGAAAGAATGTGTGTGAGTTTTGTGTGTTTGTACAGAACGCATAGTTGTGTGCGAGCGTGCACCGCGCTATCAGGTTCAAACGTTTACGCAAAACGGGCGCGCTCTGTTTAAATTCGGCACCGATAACATGCTGCACCAAAGGGCAATAGCTACTGATAAAGCTGGCAACATTATCGTCGTGGAATCAAACCTTATGACTGTGAATGTGTTTACGCCGCACGGCTATTTGCTGTGCTAGTTTCACGCTCCGGAGCTGGTTTTTCCGATTCCCGTGGCTGCCGACTCGGAGCAAAAGATTTACATTGCCGATAACCGCCGCAATAGCGTGGTTGTATTTGATTTCTACGGGCTATGCTTGGGCGGGATTAGAAGTGCTGGTATGGACTACCCCGTGGCGGTGTACGTTAGAGACGAAATGCTGTATGTGGTTAATAATTATCGCACGCTGAAAACGTTGAAGTTTGAACTGGACGGATCGGAAGGCGAGTTGCATTCAATCACAAAAGAACGCAAAAAGTATGAGGCGTTTTCAATGACCAACAACATGAAGGTGTGCGCGGTGCAGCAAAGTGGTACGCTGGGGTTTTACTAAGTTATTTTTTAAGAGCATGCAATAGAAGATTGGCACAGGAAAAAGTTTTGTTTTTTCATGTTAAACAACAGAGAATTTGTTTTTCGTTTGCTTTTTTTTTGTTTTTAGTTATAAATTAATTATTGAACTTGTTTCGTGACGTTTTTTCTGTTGCTTAATACTTTTGGTTTTGCTGCTAAATATAAAAAAAAAGAAAAACTCATACTTTTATGCGATTTGTCAAGCATTGTAGACGAAGTTGCATTAGTTTGGTGGATGTTGTAAGTGAAAGCAGTAATGGATGCTTCTCCGGACTGAGTGTTCTGGTTGTGGTGCCTGACTCTTTCTTTAATTGGTTTTTTGGTTCAAGGAAACAATTTAATTTGATGAATGCTCTGTGCTTTTTCAAATTAAACTGCTTGTTTTTTTAAAGTAACAAATTGCCATTGTGTCTAATAAATTATGCTCAACACTAATAATAATAATTATTCGTGTACCAGCCACTGCCGTACAACAACAACAATAACAATAAGTAAAAAAAACCCAGTAATAACTGCTGCATACGCCATTGCATTGCAGGCAAAATAAATAAACAAACAAACACACATGTAATGTACAAGCCAATGCCGTACACCAGTGCGAAACATATTAAAATATTTAATTATGCCTTGTGTGTTTATTTTAAACACAAAAATTAAGTCTTCATGCTAATTACACTACTGCTACTAGTATTACATGGTGCGAGTTCCACATAATCGACACTGTTTGAACCGCTGCTGCTGCTAATACTTTCACGCATGCCGTCATCAATCGTATCTTGCGGTATCGGCTCGCGTGCGTAATAAAAGGTACGCAAATCCTCATGCAAGTGCTTGCAGGTTTTGAGAAAATCTGGCGGTATCTTTCTATGTAGCGGATAGTTGCGCATGTTATTGCCAATCAAGTAATTCATGAAGTTGTCGTTGGAATCGTCTAATGATGACGACGAGAAGTCATGCCAAAACCATTGCCAGTAACTGAGCGGTGAGTTCTTTGCGCTCAAATGTTCGTAAGTCGCGTAGTACGAGGTGTACTTGGCAATTGGTGCTGCAAGTGGTGCAAACACAGCGTTAGCGTTGCTGCGTAGTGGAATTGCAAAGTTGTTTGACGCATCCGCGTATAGCTGTAAATTGTTGTCAATTTCGTAATCTATAAAGAGCTCGCGGTGAACTAAGCCTTGTACCAAGAACCGTAGCAGCTTGTAAGACAGCGGGTTGCTAAGTTTTAGCGCATTGCAGACGTTATACGTTTGCACACTCATGTGTATCAGGAAATGTAATAAGCGCCGCACGGCTTCATTGACAGCGCATTCAATGTTGTCAGAGTATATTGGCAATAGTGAATATCAATGCTGGCGCGCATAAATCTTTGCCGCGTAAAGCGCACTAACCAACCTGTTTCCTCTTTCTTCAATCGATTAGTGTTAGTTTTTGTGTAAATAAACACGTATTTGAATTTGGACAAGCAAAGTGATTGCAAACCGTATGTAATACGCTGAAAGTAGTAGCAGACATGTCAGGCTCTTTGGTGCACGTGTGTGTGAATGAAGCATAAATAATTGCCAGTTGCATTTTATGCAGAACAAAGAAATGTACTTGTTTGTATATTTTGTACACATACGCAGTTGTTGCGCGCGCGCAGTGAGCAGTCTAGCGGCAGTAACGTAGTATTGTGTGTTTGCGTCTGCGAGTAGGTTAGCAATGGCGGCGGTGTGGCTTTTTTGCAAATGCAAAAACAGTTTATGCACTTCATTCAGTTTTTGTGTACACGAAACATAACAATAGAAGCACTTATATACGTAACTTATTGTAGCAGGATCGAAGCAGACGGTATCAAGGTTAAGAATATAGTGAAAAAGATGCAACAATGCTAATGTGTGTTTAGTCAGGAGTGAAATTAATACCGATTTTTCTGTTTCGTTGTTGTTGTTTTGCTGTGATCAATTGTAGTCTTTTATAGACGCGCATTGTGTACAGCGACAAAACAGTTAGTAGAGGTAGCGCAATGAGTATTAAAAGAATAAGTACAACCACAGACACAAACAGTAATTCCGGATGCACACGCTGAAGCAGACTGACAATTGTACTGAGTGAGGAGTACACGGCAGGCTGTATTATAAGCGGCTCAGCATCGGTGGGTAAGTCAAGCGGTAAATAAGGTGGATGAGAAAAATAGTATTCCATCAAACACGTGTGCGCATGTGTTGGAAATAGCTCCACAATTGTTTTGTTATTAACATTTGCTTTATTGTCTTGATCGTCGTCCTTGTACTGCAGTTGATTAATGCCGCGATTAGTGATTACGTAGACACTGCCAATTTGCGTGGAAAACAATGCTTTCACCTGCGTGAGAAACAACAGTAAATGTCTCGTCTCGCTGGCGTTGTGGTATGGTGCTGCATGCAGACTGTTGTAATTATCAAGGATTAGAATGTTTCTGTTTTGCAATTGTGCAATTGCAGCAGCCCGAAACGGAAGCTTATAGTATTGCACGGGTTGTTCTTGATTGCTACTACTGTTGTTACGCGTAACAACTGCAACGTCTGGTGTACCGCGACGTAAAATCCCGAAGCGTGTATGATCGCTTGCAACGGACACGGTTCCTCAACGTGTTAAATTGCTGTTACTTGCCAGTTCAAATTTAGACACGTAAGGTGCTGACGTTGTGAAGTGTTGCGGCGTTTGCGTTAGCGTTGTTGCCTGTTTAATTAGTTGGTAACGCGACGGCGATACTGCCCATATACACGGGTATTCGGTAGCGTACTTGAATGCAGATTTTTGCAATAAACTGCGTTGCAACGTTAAATCATGTACTAGCGGCACGTCAAACAGACGCGCGAGTATGGTTGAAACGTTTACCACTGACGTTGGTGTAGTAGCTACGTAAAGATGATGATACGGTGAAACGTCAACATGTTCTACATTGCCAAACACATGTTGTATAGTAACTGCACCTGGCGTGTCCACTGACGAGTACGTTACGCACGCAGCGCGTTCCCATTTACGTATCACTTCTAGAATTTGCTGTCGAAAAATATTTGTTTCCGTGATGACGAAAAGTGGGCGCCAAAGCGCGCAGTTGTAGTTGCTTATTCCACCCGCGCACACTGATGTTGTTATGCAAAACAAAACAGACAATGTTAAAACGTGCATTTTTTTTTGCTTTTGTAGCAACAAAAAGTAGCAAATAAATTAAAAACTAAAAAGATTTTATTTAGTAGTGTTAATGACGTCGCCAGTTGTCAAACGAATATTTAGTGTACGAGCGGTTTTGCAGCAAATTTAAAACGCGCGTGTTTTGCAAAGCAGTGCGCGGCAAGCCAGATTTTAAAAGTGGCAGTGCAAGCCGTGTCAGTTCGTGTAGTATGGCGTCGTCGGGCTCGTCATGCTCGGGCGTGCTTAAAGCACGTATGTAGTACCCAGCAGCGCGACGTGTAGGCACGCCGTTAATTAATAATAGACTTTTGAGCCCCACGAACTGCACGAGGGTATTATCGTTGTCAGCAGTACGCAAGTATTGCGTTATGGCAGCGTTTGCCGGTGTCGGCGGTATGTTATAATCACGATTTAGTACGCGTTCAACAACTTGGTTTTTTGGTGGTACGCTAGAGGGCAGTGCGCTAGTAAAAGTAGTAGTATTAGGAAAAGAAGCAGAGGGTGTCGTCGCATAGTCTTGCTTGTCAGCATCATTACGTAGTTGTGCCAATTGTTGTTTGGTAATGACGTAAAATTCGGTTAAGCGTCCGTCGTCCGCTGCTTCCATGGTACAAAACCTGGGAATAATTCGCGGCAGCCAAAATGCGTGAGTATATCGCACGCCAATTTAATTGCCGGGTATGCTTCGGTTTATTGTTGTAATATTTCGCGTTGACTTCCCGTACCAGCTGCAAGTTGTTGTAGTGACTGCCTGCACTTTTCCACTAGTTTCTGCTCCAGCGCCGTATCTAGTTGAAACCACCCACTTAGCAGGTTATGTGCAAGTTCCTTAAACACCGATAGTTCTATTGCATAAGCCTGGTATTTCAAATGCCTAATTGCAATGTCTTGTGGTAATAACGCAATTGCCAGTAGCCAAACACGCGAAAATTGCAAATTAAAAGTTTGCAAAGTCGACACAACAGCCTATGTGGTGTTTGGATACGACTGATCATACGTTATCGGAAGTAACTGCGACAATGCAAAACGTATAAAATCATATAAATTATTAAAATGACTATGCAATGTCGTGCGCTTGTACTGCAGCTGATTGGTTGGTTCGATTCCTTCTTCTCCGTACGCAATGGCGTTAAACACGGGCTTGTATTTTTGCAGCTTGTACAGCTGTTCTTTACTTAACACCTTTAGTTTGTAATGCAGTACGTGCTCGGCATTTAGCACTATTGTAGTAATTGCTGCAAACGCGTCGTCACTCAAGTGCAGGGTCAATGCCCTCGTTGTCGGTGGTGGTAGCAGGTACAACGGTGCCATCTCCCGAAAGCTGTGCCTGATGGCTTCCACGCACTGCGATAAACGCTTGGAGTGCTCGGCCATGCTGCTTTTTTGTGTGTTGATGATGCGGTTGATAGCGCGGATCACACCTAAAGCGTAGCAGCTCTGGCGTGTTATACTTCAAATCAATTACCAAACAAAAATGCGCGTTCTGCCGCGTAATGTATTCGAGCATGTAGTTAAGTGAAATGTTATGTTTGGCAATACCAAACTTTGCTTGAAACCGCTGATACTGTTCGCGATCGGCAGTATTTTTGAATAAAATGTAATAGTCGCAATTGCGGCGTACGTCTAGTGCGCAGCGCCCGGCAAAACTCAAATTTTGAACAATAAGAAAAATGATTAGGTGATTATGATGTGACAAACGCCTGAATAATTTTGACACAGTGTTTGAATTGCTTGCCGTTACTTGGCAGTCGTCTAACACTATAGCGGCGTCTTTAATGTTTTCAAAAAAATCCAACTCGGGCAGCCCGCCTTCGTAGTAGTTATACTTTGAATGTTTGTTTGGCACACTACTTTCACTTATCCAAAACACTGATTTAGGCGCAGGCGAAATGAGTTTGTTGTCTAGTGTATAGTGCACAATTGTTGATTTGCCACTCATGCTCGGGCCGCTAACAGTTAGCTTGAACGGGCGCTGAAAATGCGACGGCAGACATGCCAACTTGACAGTGTGCATAATTTTGTGCAAGTAAAATAATATAAAACTAAAATGAATTTTAAATTGTTTGTGTATTTCTCGTTTAAAAAAAACAAACAAACACACAACCAAAGTTTGTGTTTAAATGCAACACCACTGAATTGCATCACTATAAACAACATTGTTTTTTTTATATTTATTACGGCAATAGAACCAATGCCCTTGCCACATTTTTATTATTTTTATACATCTACATTAGCCAATGCCGTGTAGTTGGTTTTTACTCGTACGCGCCAGCTAATCATTTACTAAATTCCGCAGGCCATCGCCATTGCAGCTCCTTGGTTTCGATAATGTTTGGTAGTACTTCGCGTTCAAAGTAATGTGCTGCAAATGCCGTTGTGGTTGCGCGCACGGTTGTCATGCGTTGATTTACCATTTGAAATGTGCGCTGTACAACTGCCCGCACTGTTGTTCGTGTCAAGTCCTTGTTGTTGTCGCCACTAGATACAGGTAGCGGTGCTGCTGATGATTGAGTACCTAGTAGCGTGTCGACGAACATGTCAAAACTAATCTGGTTTTCGCGTCGGCCTATTCCGCGCGATGCCGTTTTGTTTCCAGTTTCCGATATGGCGCAGTACAGTTTGGGTTGCAAAGCCGCCAGTGAATGCCCGTCAAATTCTTATTACGTTTGCTTGAATGCTTGTAACTGCTCTGCGGTTATTTCAGGTCGTACGCATTCTTCTTATGTCGGTTTCGCCAGAGCATAATAATAGCTGTCCGTGTCCGTTAGTATTGTCGTCGATCCATGATACGCGCAAAGTCGTAGTCAAACGCCGTCATGCGCGGTTTGGTATGCTGATACACTGCCACTGCCATTTGAGGGCACTGCCGCACGCTCACGTTTTTTTTGAATACGTTACTTTAAAGAAGTCCCTGTTCAGTTTGTTTACTTGGCACAGTCGCGATAAATTGAAATGCTTCATAAAAACACCCTCGTCGCCATACTGCGTGGTTGTGAAATCGTCCGGGCGCATGCAAAACTGCCCGTAAAT
Organism: Bryoerythrophyllum caledonicum; assembly: GCA_963971425.1. Taxonomy (NCBI): domain Eukaryota; kingdom Viridiplantae; phylum Streptophyta; class Bryopsida; order Pottiales; family Pottiaceae; genus Bryoerythrophyllum; species Bryoerythrophyllum caledonicum. The sequence continues at coordinate 75,268 of CAXARX010000376.1, read as the reverse complement.
TGAATTGCCAACAAGTTTGTACATTTGCGCTGTTGCTTTATCCTCTTCCGACGCATCGTCCAGCGAAGCTAGTTGGCGGTGATCGCATATTTTGCGTGCTAATGCGGCAAATGGCATGCTGCACATTGGATATTCCACAATGCGGTATATTTTGTGTATGATGATGCCATGCTCAACCAACCATTTAATGTAGAAATGTGTGAGAAATTGCTTTTAGCAATACAAAGCGTTAAGAAGCAAATGGCGCGTAGTAGATTTGCGGTTTGCACCTAGCATTTGCTGCTACATGAATTCGCCAATCATGTCCCAGTGAATGTTCATTTGTGCGTAAAACGGTTGCACGTCTTTGAATTCTTTGCGGATTCACGTTGGTACGTACGCATCCACTTCCAACAGTCCCATTAGCTGCCCATTCATTATCATTGGTACAATATCTGCTTCGCGAATGCCTTTGCGTGTACGCCACGTATGGTATAGCGAATGCGCCTGCTCAAATTCCTTAATCCCTGGTGCAGTGTGTTTACGTTGATTCCATTCGCATTCGTGTATTACTATTACTTCGCTAACTAGTGATTGCAATTGCGTTAAGCGCTCCACTTCAGCATTTGCGTCGTGCTTGTAGTTGTATGCATGCGGCTGCTTGCACACTGTCTCGTCATGGTTATGAAAGTAGCATCCAAAAAATTCAACTACAATATTGCGGCCATCAGCAAGTTCAATGTAGCCGTCAACCTTGTACACCGAGCCGTTTGGTGTACGCAGTTGCTTTTCGCCGCCTTTATACGCATGCTGTACGCGCTGCACGCATTCACTACCAAAGCGTTGCTGCACGTAGAATTCAATTGCCAATACACCATTGATACCAAACAAGTTGTTCTGCACACGAAATCCATTATCGGCGCTGCGTATAAAGTACGGCCCTGTCAAGTGCTGCTGTGCTGTTGCCCATAAATATCAGCCGCTCATGTCGATACCTATTACGCGCTGTACTGTAAGTGCTGCATTGCCAAACTCGGCTTCGCGTATTTTTGTTTTATTTGCCACTGCCAATCGAGGCCATACAATGGAAGCACCACCAGTAATTGCATCTCGGACGCCGTGATAATATTGCTCATGCGCTTTGGCAAACCTCATAAAGTAACCGTTGTGGGGAGTGTTACAAAGCGCAATTTGCTTGGCCATACTTGGCAGCGTCATGTAGTCAAACAAGTCGACGTCAAACGTTGATTTCAATACGTTGCATAAATTTTGAATAGCCATCACTCCAGGTGCAACGTCTGCACGATTGAACACCCTCAAGTAGTCCTTTAAAGTGCTGCAGTTGTTGGCATTAAAATATTCCACTGCCAAAGCGCGTTTGACAGTTGCAGGTTCCAGTAGCAAACGCTTGAGTTCAGTGTCGGTGCATTCCAAATATGTGTTTCGCGAAGTCGTCGTAAAATATTCAGCCGCCGGCAGTTCAGTGTCGGTCAATACCGATACGTCACTCAAGTACTCGTACGGAAATACGAGTTTTGTATTGTAATGCAACCGCTGCCAATCTTCTTGTCGTATAAACGCCTTCACAAACCCGTCCAGCGATGTCGTCGGTGCCTTAAACAGGTAGACATCAATAAACCTAAATTTGTGGTTGCTTATTACCAAATATCGATTGCTGCGATTGACGGCATTCAACTCGGCATCTTTCAGTAGCGGTATTAATGTCTTGGCAAGCACGTTCAAGTCGTATCGAGAACTGTTATACCCAACTACATTGAGTTGGTATATTTTCCTATCGTACGCTTTCATCAACGCGTACATTTCGCGTAGTTGCATTTTAATACGCTGACTAATTTCGTCATGCTCATCACGCCACAAAATAAATGCGTCACGTCGCTGTTGCTTTTGATTGCGTGCTTCCATATCGCGATTGAATTTTGCACCAAATTCTTCATGTGGCGCTACCGGCATGCAGTAATCATATGGTGTTTGCTGCATTATTGCATCATCGTCGGCATCTTGCATAATAACAAATTCTCTAATTATCTTGCTTGATTTGCGCATGCTCGGTGGCACTTCGCGTTCAATCATGCTAGCGTGCTGTGCTAGTGCTTCCAACACATGCTTGTAATCAGTGTACTGCAATACCGAATGCTGCTGCGTGTAGATTGTGTCCAGCTGCTGGCAAAACCATTCAACCAAATTATCGCCGCGATCATTGTCGCCTACCACGCAGCATGCAGGCTCTGCTACCATTGCGTCATTTGCCGAATATGCTAACGCAATCGATACCGGAATATGCTCCTGCTCAACACGCGATAGCTGCGGACCTTTAAAATGCGTTTCGTCAGGCTTGTCCAATAGCGATTCAATGTCAAAAAACACAAATCGCGGTACAACGTACACACTAGCAGCTATTCCCGTTAGTTGCTGTAGTAGTGTGCCAATGGGCTGCAGCGGCATGTCCAAACCTTGTACAAACCGCCATCGCTTTGTGTCGTCTGACATGCCAGGGCATCTTGCTTCGTGCTTAAACAATGTATCGCGGTTTTTGTATATTTTGTTGCATGACCGACAACATGAATTTTTTGTGTACATGTCAAAATTGTGTATCAACGCAAAATGTCTATTTGCTGCCAGTAAGTGCACAGTGTTTTTATGATTCTTGCCGGTATACCGAACATTAGCAAATGCACCTTCCGGATCATCCACCACGTGGTACCGTATATTGACACGCCAAGAATCTTCAAGCTGTCGTGTTTTGCTGACATCCATATAATTGCCTTGCAACAAATTGTTTTGCGCTGCCTCCTCGTATAAATTGTTTGTTATTTTCGTCAATCGTGCCGTTAATCTGCAAGTTTGCAATAAATAACCTGCTACACATCGCGCCATGCATTTGCCGTCGTACGCTGTACGTGGATAAGTCCACACACCGTAGCGTCTATGCCTGTCAAAATAATTACCGCACCCAATTAGCGATTCTTGCGTTAAGACCATACTGCCAGTGCATTCGCTGCTACACGTTCGTACAACAGCTGTTTGAAAACCTTGCATGTCGTGTATATAAGCACAGTGTGTCTTGTCCAGCAGTAGCAAATTTGCCGTCCGCTTGTATTTGCGTGAAGAATATGGAATGAAGTCAACCAATGCACCCTGGCAATTATACCAGCGTATATTGTGCCGCCATAAATCCTCAAAAGCACTTGTCTTTGATAGCTTAAATCTACTTGTGCCTTCGCCAACAATGCTACTATTATCGTGCATTGCCAAACATTGCAGCGCTTTTGCAGTGTGATGCACGTTGACGTAGTTGCTTGATTTCAACACGTGCGCATCAAACGCTCTCCACACACACATGTCGTCACTTGCAGGCCATTGCCATATAAACGGCTGTATTCTGTTATTGCCGCCTTTACTATTATTGTTGCCAATCAATTCGCGCGGCCGTAGTTGTTCCGGAATCTGTTCCTTGCGAAGCTGTTTTGTGCATGATAAAAACAGCGCAACGTCGCGAATGTATATGCAATGATCGCCAAGCAGTTGCAGATTAAGTGGTTTCACACTGGTACTACTTGCTGGATTGTTATAGTCGCTAATGTTGAATGAATGTTGCACGAAAAGCATGCTTCCAGCAGCGTCATACCAGTTGATACGCACATTGAAACAGTCTTCAAGCCTTGCGTTGTTTTGTATATTAAACAACCCGCTTCCGGCAACCACAATACCGCCATACTGCGAAGCTCTGTTCAGCACGACGTGTGTGTAATGCTCAAGCATGCGCGCTGGAATATCGCCGCTGTACAAATGCGCGGCTATATTGCGCCACACGCACTTGTCGTCCCACGGTGGAATATCGCTAAATACCCATGCGTACAAATCTTGATAGCACCTACTATTCTGCACGAGTACGGAAGGCACAATTTGTAGTAGCATTCGCCAGTATTCGCGAAATTCGCCAATGTATATGCAGCGCTCGTTATTGCGTTTAATTAGCATAAATGCTACGGACGAATGCAAGATGTCAGTGTAGTTTGTTGCGACCAGTGCGCCATTGCAATCAAACCACCTTATATTCACTAACAAAGTATCCTCCACTTTTGCAGTTTCGGCTAAATTGAATTGCGCATTGAAATTGCGTTGCGGAAAACACCGATGCTGCAAACATAATGCACGCTGCTCCGCGTTTATTACCGACGGCTGTATTTTATGCAGTGCCAACGATCGCCATACCGTCACGGCGTTACGAAAGCATACTGCGCTAGTACTGCTTGTTGCTGCCGATGTGGTTGTTGTAACGGCTTTATCATCATCATTATCATTATGACCGACGGAAGTCAGCGGTATGTATGCAATCGGTAGCTGCTGCATGCGTCTAGACGCTGTGGCATGCATAAACGCTGAAATATCGGTAATCAGTACGCAATGGTTTCCGGCTAGCAGCAAATTAAGTTTTGTACGCGGTGTACGGTAATTTGCATGTCGCGCTGGTATTGCATTACCATGGTAATCGTACCATTCAATACGTACTTGGAAACAATTTTCCAAATCGCTGTTGTTGCGTAAATCAAACGTGTTGTCGTCTTCCATTAAATTTGCTGCAAGTGCTTCAAGCATGACCTTATGCATATGAGGTTTGAGGTCGATGTACGGTAGTTTGCCAAAGAAAAATGCAGCAATCGCCCGCCATACGCAGTTATTGTCCTTAGCAGGTGCATCTTCAACAACCCACAGATACGGCTTGTTTGGCAACGCTAATAACCCACTGCCAATTTTCATGGCTTCATTTTGCCAAACATCCACTTGCACGCTTTTCAACGCCACAATAAGGCACCCATAATGCTGAAACTGCTGCTGTAGACGCTCCATCACCATTTCGGGTGCTAAACGCGGTCGTAATTTGTTGCAATCCTGCAGTGTGCTTATTCGCATATAATTATGCATGATTGGAGTGTTGTTGCCCGGATACCTATACATGTACTGGTCGGCTTCGCGCGTGGAGTGAATAAACCCAAATCAAACGTTAAGAACTTGCACGCTTGTTGCCAAACTACGGATGTAGTCTATGATTTGATCTGTATTGTTGTTTGTACCAAAAACACACATCATTGTGAAACAAAATTGTTATGGTTGTTGTTTTTCAAGAAAAACTGTACCGTACCAGCAACACTGTCGTCGTAAAACGGTAGCGCCATGTTATACTGATGGTTTGTCATCCCTGCATTCGACGACATGTTTGGCTCACTACTAGCAAACGTAATGCGCTGCACATCTTTCGAAAGATACAGCGCTCGAGCTTCGGAAAATGTCAATAAATAATTCAGCATGGCTTCACGCACGTTAGCATCAAAGTGTGTCTTCTCTGGCTCAACCAGTATTAAGCCATTTTTGGGCCATTCAAAAAACATGCGCTCAGGATATGCAAAATAAATGTTTTCGTCAACGTCGAATTTTGCCATTTAAATAAATTGCACGACCAAAATGAAGTGACCTAAAAGCAACTATTACTAATAATCACAACACCGAAAGTTCTAGAAAATACCGTATTGTACACGACAGATGTGCCTCATGTAATTACTTTTGTCTTATTTTCACTTTCGTTAATGAGAAACGGATGCTTCGAGGCGTGAAAAAAAACTAGACTTTTGTTTTGCACAGGCAGATTAACGTTGCATATGTCATTGTTATAATAATGCGCCAGACTGATTACGTTTATGTATTATAGACAACAATACAAATATTAGTTAATTGCACCGACCAGCTGCACATGCCAATGCTCGACGTCTTTTACGGTCTGATAAATTTAATGTATTTATGTAATAGAGAAAACAAAAACAACTAATCACTGTGTCTCCTCAAGTAATTACTTCTTACTTTAGTCACATGGAATGTACTACTCCTGTAGCACCACCACAACGACATGTTTCAATTTTCACTTTTATTCTACAATGTATGCAAGTCAATTTCAATTGCATGAACAAAATTTTTGGAAGGAAAAAGATTTGTTTTTCGACACTTTGCGTGTTGTCGTTTACAAAGCTGATCCAAAATTCTCCTCCTTGCATTTAGTACGTACTAGCAAGCCAGACGATTAAACAGCGTGCATGGTTAAATTCACAACACTACAGCAGTGGCGCAGTGTACGACACGTCTTAAAACAAATTGGAGATCTCCGCTACACGGCTGATCGCCGCCTTTCCTTACCCACACTTGCGGTGATCACGCATTCAACAAAATAACCTCCGTAAAAACACACAAAGGCTACCAAACACTCATTAGAGTGTGCCGCTACCGCCGTCGCCACCACCAAGCTTTGAATCACTGCCAATTTACAAACCCGGCACACACGAAGACGCGCATTGCACAACAAAAACCAAACCACGCAATAACGACGAAAGCAATAACGACGACGGCAGCGACAGTGGCTACACATTCAACAACAACATCAACCAACAGCGTCGCAAAGAAGTCACAACGGACAACGGCAGCGCAGCTGCTAAACAATTGTCGTGGTACCACAATACTCAAATCATTGTTTTGGAAGATAAACGTTTGAACTATATTCTGCAAAATGAATATCTCACTGGATTGTGAGCCAACCAACAACAACGACGACAAGCCAGTCGCTCTTACCAACCTACACTACCAAATCATACGCAACTCCGACTACTTTGCCTTCTACACGACAGACGCTGATGGACCTCTTTGGCACTGTCTTAAACGCTTGGTGTTTAGCGACTTGCTTCTATGCGCGCTCTACTCAACTTACAATACCAAAAAATCTGCTTTGACAAAAAACATATTCCGCTGGTCACTTACCTGCACACGGAAATCTCTCGAAAGCTCCAAATTGCTAATTTCTGCATTCTTGCAAAACCCTCCCTACTACGACATGGACGCTATAAATTTTATCAAAAACATTTTTGCTAACGCCCAGTATTACGGCTTCGTCATGCATTCCGCATACGGCGGTGTGTTTATCGATCTGTTTCAATACCAGAACAACCTACTCGAACCAATAATCATTAGCACTGATAAGTTCGGGCACAGACACGACAACTATACCGAATTCAACACAAACTTTCAACACCGTGCAGCAACACGTCGAAACTACATCGCTTGTAAGGACGAGCGAAACAACATTGTCTATAATATTTGCCATCCCTCATACATCCGCATCACACTCGCTATGCAGGCTGCTAGCGCAAAAACTGGTTTGGCCGTGCTGTACAATACAGTAAACAGCCTTTACAAAATTTTCCGCGTCGAGTTCAACAAAAATCATTACGACAACTTAATTCAAAACGAAACCTGCTACTACCCAATCTTCAGTGACATTGTCGTCAACAGCTCCATGCAAATACCCGAAATTAGAATTTCCCAAGCCAATACCGGCACTCCGTGGCGTGTTCCTTGCTACCAACACATTAGCTACACTCTCGAACAAACAAGCACCCAACCTACATCAGTCACGACCACCACACCATCAAAGACTACATCGACGACATCGTAAAGACTTGACAACCTGGGCTTGTTTGGATTTATTACACTAAAAAAACAATTGGCGATGGCCACATTGTTATTATTTATTTACGCAAATAACTAAGAACTAAAGCAGCATTGGTTGTCTTTGGTCAAATATATGAAAAAAATTTATTTTACTTTACTTATATATATATATTATCGTTTATTTGTACTGTAACATCACACCCAACGCAAACAGGGTGAATAACCTGTGTCACGTGCACGCACAAACACAACATCTGTCATGCTAATTACCAAAGACAACAAGTATAACAATAGTGTCTAATTTCGTCTTGCACCTGCGACTCTTTTACTTACAACAATGAATAATCTTAATGAAGAGCAGATGTATTTGCTAAATAAAGCTTATCGCGATCCCACAAGTAAAGCGTACATGGGCAGTGTTTCCCATTTGTACCGCGTTGCACACCTGCAAGACTCCACTATTACCAAAGATCACGTAAAACAATGGCTATTGTCGCAACAGTCGTACGCACTCGCACCACCAATACGCTACAAGCATGAACACGAAAAGATAAACGTCTACGGTGTGCAGAATTTAATGGCCGCTGACCTTGCCGAAATGCAGCATTTAAAAAACTACAATAGCGGGGTGCGCTACTTGTTAGTGTTGCGCAATTGTTTTACCAAACACATAAGCGTTGGCTACTTGACCGACAAAACAGCTGTCGAGACGGCTAGAGTGTTTGACTTTATGCTACGAACGCAAGTCAAGTATGTTTGCCACACACTCGTTACCGATCATGGTGCTGAATTTTTAAACACCAAATTCCGTGCAGTATGTGACAATTACAGTATAAAAATGTATCAGCCCAGTACAGGCAAAGCAGTACATGCTGAAAATGCTATTTTATAGTTGAAAACACGACTGTATCCCTACTTTCGCGATACCAAGAACTACAGGTATTACGAAATACTGCCACATATAGTAAACAACTACAATAGCAGTATCCGCAACGTGCTTGGCACTACACCTAATGCGGTTAATCGGTCAAACGAATTTAAAATTTTCTACCGGCAATACGGTAAGCCTTTACCACGACCTGAAAACATAAAACCTAAATTTAAAGTCAACGACCATGTGCGCTTGCGTGTGGATCAACGCACATTTGGAAAAAGCTACAAGCACAAGTACACTGCACAAATTTACAAAATCATTTCTGTCTTACTTATTTCGCAACCTCCTAAATATGTCATTGTTGCAATCGATAATCCACTGGATAAACGCCGTGCACTCAAACGCGATTTGCTGATTGTGCCTCAACATATACCGCAAATACTTGCTGCCGAGCAAGTGTTTGGCATACACAGGCCTCCAATATCTCCATTCACACGCCGTACTACTGTTACTACTCAGCGTACATTACCAACTTCAGCTTTACTACCTACAACTGCAGCCATTACCACTGCACCACAACAACCTCGATACCGCCTGCGTACTCGACAGCCAGTGAACTACTATAACCGCTAATACTGCCAGCAACAATGGCTCCTTCACAAACACGGCTTGTTTTCTGCAATCCCATGGATTACGATGCATACCCTGACAATGAACCGCACAAGTTTTGGTGTAATATTGTTCCACCAATAACGCTTACCAGCCTAAAACCTATAATGATGCGCGTAGTTTTTATTGCAATGTTTTGCGACTGGCATAACGTGCCAAACAATTGCAAATTTACTTACATTTACCCACAGTCTGATACGGAACCACTTTCAACAACAGTTGACAGTGCTTCAATGTTTAGCGATATTGACTCATCAGTATTGGCAACTGATATTACTGCATCTGACACTGCTACTATTACTGATACGCAACAACAACAACAACAACCAACTGGCATACTACTTAACTTATCGACGCCGACACCTGCAAAAAACTCAACGAAAAATATTGTGGTTTCGCCTCCGAAAATGTACCCAGAGCTTGCTGAATTGTTTGACTCAGCATCAGCTATGCCAGAGAAACCTGATCAAGACTTGATGCCGCAAGTACTGCCACGAAATTTACAACGAAAATTAAAGAGGCATCAGCGTCGCGAAAGCACACAGAATGATGGTGGTGGTGATATTGCTGACACTGACGAACCTACTGCTGGAATTCCACCACGCAAAACACGTGTAAAAAAGATTAAACTTCCACGGCGCACTTCTCCGTATCTTATGCGCTCACGACAACCACGTGGTAATCGCATCAAGCGGCAACTGCCATTAATCAAGGAAGAAGAAGAAGAGGAGGAAACAGTGAACACCGTTGATGATGATGTTGACAGTAGTGCCGAACTCAGCACCTCCAGTTTCGAACTGCAGCATAGTAATTACACGTTAACGGGCTTAGTAGCACTTTTGCGTCACGCGTTCCGTGACAAGGTTAAGTTTGAATATAACAAACTGTACGAAAACCCATACACATCAAGGCTTTTTAAATGGCAATAACAACTGTCCTTTACGTTGCCAAAGAACACGTATTTGCAAAATCCCTATTACGCTGGATTTGTACTGGGTTTTAAACAACCTGACGAAACAGTCAACTCACAATACGGCCCTGGCGGCACGCACTACATGGATATTGTACCTGCAGAAGATCCGTGGCAGGAACTTGTAATCACATGCGACGCTGCAATGCCAGGTATTTGCCCTGCACTGGCATCTCATGTGGTTGCAGTTGCCTCTGCGCAACGCGGTGATTTTGTAAAACTACGACTTAACCCGTGGATAAGCACGTACACGACATCACGCATTGATCGTGTATTCATAACAATCAAAAACCGCTACAAGCAATCCGTGCCATTGCACTGGAATTGTTTATATCCACCACTCATTGGTTTGGAATTTATGGTTGAAGCATTTTAATGTTTCAATTTTCTGTCACTCTTTTATTTTTATTGAAATAACATGATTAAATTCACCAACTATGCCAGCGCATCCTCCGTTTGCGTATGCATATCCAGCTGCTACTCCTACTAATACACTTACAACTACTGTGCCGACATCTAAATCTAAAGCTCTTTCTGACAAAAAGAAAAAAGCTTTATTAGACAAGCCGACAACTACACGTAAACGCGGACCACCACGCAAGTCTACCACTAAACCACAACAACAACTTACATCAGCATCTACTACTACGAGTGCGGCACCAGTAGCAAAAGAAGTTAATCAGCAAGCGCAACAACAAGCTGCACATTTTAACACCTGCAAGAAGAAGAAACACTTTCGCAAATCCGTATCGCCTGCTAGTAATAGTGATAGCAGTGCAACTACTCTAAACACCAATACCGATTTCGACGAAGACGGCAACAACAGTATTGGCACGTCCACACCAGACAGTGCAGCTGAAGATTTAATGGCTAGAAGGTATCGCAGCCGCCGCCGTCCTGTACGTCGTCGTCGTCGCGCACCAAGTGTTGATTCCGACATTCAAGGTCGTCGACGCATTCAGCAGAGACGTCGCCGCACCGCTACACGTTACAGTCGACGCACTTATCCACAGCGCTTCGATCGTATAGACACACTGCCCACAGTACGCAAGTCTGTCAGTGCTCGCTCCGTACGCAAACTCACACCTGAAACTACTGTATTTGTTTAAACAGCAACAATGGATCACGTACATTTAATTCACCCACAAAGCACATATGTGGAGCGCCCGGAGGTGGATTTTTCTACCGTTCCCCAGACAGACGTCAGTATACAACACACACTGTACGAGTCGTTCATGTCAACGTTTCCACTTACACATGACGAGTCGCAAAGCATTACTATTTTTGTACCGCGCGATTCCGTACATTACATTGATTTGAGTAGAAGCTACTTGGAAATAAAACTTAACGGCTATGGTGCAGATGTAAACCAACGCAACAGGGTACAGCCGCTGTTTTCTGGTGATACCAAACAGCAACCTTCCGCACCACGTGACGATACCGAAGAAACCGACAACAACAACGGTGAAAATGAAAGCGCTACAGTCAACAAAAACACTACTACTGCTGGTGTCTCCACTACTACTATTGCAAAGGTTGAAAATACAGGTGTTACCAAACTGCGCGATTACACACCGTGGACTGTAGTTAATAACATTGGTTGGTCATTATTTGAAATGGTTAAAATCAGGTTGAGCGAGCATAATATATTTCACTCTGCCGACTACCCATACCAAGCAATACTTACCAAACTACTTAACGTTACCAATGCCAACCTAGACAGTGTACAGCGACTTAGTTCGTTTTCGTTGGAAGAAGCATCTAAAATTGAATCGTGGAGTTTTGGCAATAATCGAACCATGCTCAACCGCGTACAGGCTACTGATGGCGGTAAGCAAATATACGTGTACGATCGCGTGTACATGCCTGTTACGTACTCTGGCAATTTTATACCAAACAACATTGCCATCAAACTCGAATTGACACAGAGTCGCAACGCATTTGCTATCACAGCCGCTAGTTCAAATACTATTCGCTGGGCAAATTCACCACCCGACATAAAACTACGCATTGATAGTATATGCTGGCATGTATGCAAAGTCAGGCCTTACGACCGCATACTTGAAAACAACAATGCCAAACTACTCAACGAAGCAGCTACGTTTTTTTTCCCGCGGCGTGACTTGCGAGTGTTTGTCATACCGCAAGGCAGTTTGTCGTTCCACCAAATGATTTACACTGGTAGGAAACTGCAAAGCATTACGATTGCAATGGTGTACGACGCTGACGCCATTGGTAATTACCACACGTCACCATTCAATTTTCAATCAATGAATCTGCGCCGCTGCACTCTAACTATTAACAACCTACTCCCAAGTACACCACTTGAATTCTCAACGAGTGGTAATCCACGCAACTGGGAATCCGAGTATCGCTTACTAGCGGAATCTACCGGGCATAACGCCGAATTTGGCTATGGCCCCTTAATATCACCTGAATACTACCAAGACGGCAATTTCATTTTGCACTATTCACTTACCAATAGCCTATCCAGCATTAACTACATCGAATCAGCCGCATCCGCTAATATCAACTTAAGCATGGAGTTTGAAGATTGTGCTAAAGCTCCCACCCCTGCAATTCGACTACTCGTGTTATTGCGCATTGATGATTTTGTGCAGTGCCTTGGCTGGGAACGTAAATTTATACCGTCATTTGCCGCACTCCAGTAACTATCTAACTGATTATTAAACACACTTGATGCAAGCATTGGCTGTGCATTATTTTACGTTTTATCCTGTACACACATTGCTGGCAGTGGCCATTAATTTTATTTGTATTGATTTTAAATGAATAAAAAACAATAAATAATGTTTAAAATGAATAAAAATAATAAACAATGTTTTAAAATTGATTTAAATTCATTTTAAATGCATTTATTACAATTTTATTGCATATGTGTTTGCACACTGTAGCAGCATTTGCTGTATTGCATGTGTGATACGTGTACACACAACAACACAACTACACTGTCAAACAAACACAAAAGTCTACGTACATGTATTTGCAATGCACACGCACACACAAGGTGCAAGCATTGACTGTGCATTATTTTACGTTTTATCATGTACACACATTACTGGCAGTGGCCATTAATGTTATTTTTTTTTTATTTAAAATGAATAAAAAATAATAAATTATGTTCTAAAATGACTAAAAAATAATAAATAATGTTTTACATTCATTTAAATTCATTTTAAATGCATTTATTACAATTTTATTTATTACTGCACACGTATATCCCAATCAGTACAAACGCACACACGCTTATTTGTCGCATAATGTTTTGTCCAATATACTAATGTATACACGCCTGGGGCTCGTGCGCGCGCCTACGCGCAATTATACTTTTAAACATAGTATGCCTACTGTAACGTAACTGCATCAAAGTACGTTTAGCAGAGACCACATTCAGCTCAGTATCTCTCAAATTATTGAGTTCGAATCCCGCTCCGCAACACTATCCACAATGTAACAGTTACCACACTGCAAAGCACACCACCACGTATACTCTGTTGTATATGCAACAGTTTTGCGATGGGTGTTGTATTACTAAACATGATTTTTTACTGTTTTTACATTGTGCACAATTACAAACCTTTTGTACAAAATAAAACAGTTACATTCAAACACATTGGCAAACAAGTGTAGGTACACACGCATACGTACAACATATAGTATACCGTGTGTGAATTTAGTAACTCTTACTTTCCCAAAGTTTGAATATCCCGAACAGTGTAAAAATATATGCGTCGGGGCAAAATTTGCAGCGCGACGTAGGAGTTACTAATTTGACAAACTGTTGCAACATACGCTGTATTACATACGCGATAAGTGTACCCACCACAACAGCACACTGCCAAACATACACAAAAGTCTTTGTATATGCAATTATTATAACATACACACATGGTAAGCACACGCGCACGGAGTCCATCGAATTACATTGCCAAACAACCACAAATGCATGCACATATACGTACACACACTTACGTTTTTGTACATTGTAAGCGCAGCTGTCGCTGTGTGCATATACGCATACACACATACGTACACTTTTGACTACGTTCTGTTTTGCGTTCAGTACATTTATGCATTGCCCACATAGTTTAGTGGTACACATTGTCGGCTTGACACTGTCACGTACCGGGTTCGAATCCCACTAGCCCCCTTGCTTATATCGGCAGTTGCACAAAAAAAAATGTAACTTGGCAATTTGTTTTGTTACACAGCTGGATTGCTTGGCGTATGTTTCTACACTATATATATAGACTGGATTCTTGCACACCATGGTACCAAGTTCAACTCCAGCTACTCCAGTACTTTACCTGCATTAACAAAAATTCCATCCCAAACAATATACCTGAATACAAAAGATGCACACTTGCATTGCCGTGCCCCTGTATTTGTTGCACAGTTGCAGTGCCGTGCATTGTGCAGGGATTGGGTTTGTGTTGCATTACTACAGTATATCAAATATACAGTGTTGTTGCGCAAGCCACGGGGTCATTGCGGGGATTTGGAAAAAGCCCGGATACACTCGTAACCTACAGCACATGGGCTTTTCTATAGTGAGTCTTACCGGTGCTCCAAATTTCGGACTATTATTCACCACCTACGACCCTTGAGTGGTTTGGTCATTGTCGAATCGACGTTGGTTTGAGATGTGAGATATGTAATAGACGTATACTGTGAAAACGACGTATCGATGGGCAGGAACAATAGTTCAGATTTCGAAGTAGACGGGATTTGATACTCAATTCTCGTGTCGTTAGAAAAATTGACTCACGTTAGCAGAAAATTGCAGGTAAACCTTCAGTTCTTCTTTATTCACTGTGGTTTAAACCACACTACAGCTCTGCCAATTTTTTTTTGCTGTAGTTTAAACCACACTGTAGAGTTACTGTGGTTTTAACCACATTGAAGAATATTCACTGTGGTTTCAACCAAAATACTTTTGGCCAAGGTCGCCAATGTAGCAATAGGGAATTAATGTTGTTACGAGAACTAGTGAAAAACAAAAGTGATTCGATCGTACGCAACCAGCAGTTAGTTGGTTGCGCACGAGATTTAATTCAACACAAATCCCAGCTGATTAGCTACTCAACTACTACCGTATTACTACTATACTACGTACTAATACTATACTGCGTACACTAACATTAATGAAATATCTGCCACAAATGTGGTTGCTACCGCTACAAAACGCTTACTTGATATCATTCAAGAGCGAAATCAAAAAGGCTGTTTTGCTGAAAACAGCGCACTCGACATTCAACATGCACCATCATCATTACAATCGAAAAAATTACGCGCTCGTACTCCGCCGCCCGCAAATCAAGGTTTTCCCAACAATGACAACACATACCGTACAACAGTAGATAATTGAAACACCAGATAACTGAAACACCTCACAATTGACGAGAGGTTGTGAAAAGTTACCCGTAAGTATATTATGGGATAAGGTTGACGAAATAGAGGTGTTTCACTTATCTGGTGTCATTTTCGGTCGGATTGGTGTTTCACTTACCTACTGTTCTCACTTACCTACTGTTCTACGGTACATCGCGGAGTACAAGAAAGAGTTGAGAGAAAGAAGATATTGGCCGCGCGACTTTGATTTGGAAGCCGTTTGTCTTCGCGTTGAAGCTTAAAATTATGACAATAGTGTCCGCAGCCAGCAAATGATTTGCACAGGCAATATTAGCAATAGCAGTAAATATCCAGAAAGTCGATATAACGGTCATCACGAGCATCAACACGGTACTCAACAAAATCAACAACATTACGCCAAGAAACCTCAGCAGAACTATAGCAGTGGTAAAGATCCGCTATGTCAACAATACCAACGCCGCACAGTTCTGCGGAATTATTACAGGTCAAATGAGCAGCATTATTACGATAAAAACAATCAACATCAGCAACAACAACATAGCGTACGGCAGCAGGAACAACAACGTCATCAATTTACTACTTCTAATCAACATAACCAGCATAATTACCATCCTAATGCTGACCCACTAGCGAACAATTATGCGTACGCTAATCGTAATAACAACCGTTTCCAGGGTTCTGCTGCGGGTGCTAACAACTTGAATTACTCGCACGCTTCCAATGGCACTATATTTAACGGTGATTCGATGAAAATACGCGACTTCATATTTTCATGCGATACTGAAATAGACGATTTGATGAAAGCTTGCAGTCAAATATTGTCATTCGTAAAACGGGCGATCATCCAAAAATAGCAAGTCATCAGCCGACGCACGAAGTGGATTCTCTGAATAAGCAAAATGCCGGCCCTCCTCGACCGCCTTCTCCACGGGGTAGTGGAAATGATACAAGCATCAAGCAGCATAGATAGCAACAACAGCCGCGTGTCAACCTGTCGTACGACGATGATATATTCAGTCAGGCTTTTTCAGGCTTCATTTTTAGCGACCCATTCGAAATGTTCCGTGATTTTTTCGATGATCAAGATCCTTTTGCCGATTTCGATAACTTGTTTGTTCATCATCAACATCAGCATCACCAAAACATGTTTCTCCACCAGTCGGTTTACTTCTTTTTTTTCACATGAACATTAAAACAAAAAAAACAATACTAACTAAGACCTCCGTCTTGCCTGCCACGGCCTTCCGAAAAATCCCCACTACCTTCCAAAATATAAAACACTTCCCTTAACTCTCTCGACTGGGACCGGTTACTTAAAACTGCCGCCACACCACGCAACGACCCCGCTGCCACGAAAAAATCGTGACACCGTCGGGCCCCTTGCCGCCCACACGGTCAAGACCGCTTGGCTTCAGCAACGCAGGCGAATGCGCCGACGCCAGCACGTGACACACGACGTCATTTAACGCCCCGTGACGCGCAAACCTGCCGCTGTTTTTTACGCAGCACAAAACGTGACGGCCCAGCTCATCAACTTCCTCACCACATTTGCACAGATGCGGACGACAAATAGACGCAGCCAAATGAAGCGCCAAAGCAATACGAAACGAATGATCATCAAGCAAAGTACCAACCGTCGCCATCGGAAACGCACTTAACCAACATTCGGACTCACTAGTCGCAACTGCCAACAAGCGGGCTTTCTCAATCAAAAACGCATCAGCAAACATTTCATCCCGCGCGAGCTCACATGTAGGTATATCCCACTCTCTCTGCTCACCACGTTTTTCGATCGACGGCTGCTTCACACCGCCTATAGAAGCGGACCACCGCTCGCTGGGTTCACGAACCTCCTCACCCGAATCAAAATCCGGGAAAATACCCGACACCAGCGTAGCAACATAATGGACCGAAGCCAAATAGGTTGAAATAGCAAGATCCACCGCCGCACGAATACCCAAACCCCCCGAACAGACCAGCAAAGAAGCCTGCTTCCCGACAGCTGCCGACGCATCTACATTCGCAATGTGCCAAAAGCCTTCTCTCAAAGCAGAATCAAAAAGTAACAACTTGTCCGGGTATCTCCACAACCGCGACGCACGAAGAATATACATTATTTTTGCGACACCGAAACAAGCACAAAGAACGCTTGATGCGCGGCAACAGCCAAAGATTCTTCACAGCCAACTCCAACAAACGCACCTCATTCTTAAGGACGCTATCAAACGCCTCCTCAAATATCGGCGCCCCCAACAAGGTTAAACACTTCCGCGCCAAAAACTGCACACCCAGAATTCCAAAAGCGAACCGAAGCCTTGCCATGCCCTGCCCAAGCCGATCCGTACCAAAGAGGAACAACTTACACTTTCCCTGGTTAAGCTCAAGCCCAACACTTTCACCTTGATCTACAAGCAAACGACAATCTTCAAAACCCGCGTCAACCGGACCGGCTATCGTGCCGTCGTCCAAATGCCAGGCATTGAAAGGGGAGCGCGACGCACGATTAAGCTGAAGCATCCCAAGACAAAGCAGTAGAAGACCAAGCGAGTCAACTTGCTGCACTCAACACTCCGACGACAACCACCCTTCACCAAAAACAGCACCGACGAATCGCGATACATCTGCGACACCAAATTAAAAAACGACGGCATACGCTTCAAAACAAACCTCCGGCAGCCGATCACGAGGAATAAAATTAAAAGCACTGCGCCAAGCCAGCAAAGCACAACATTCATCCGGCTTCCGCTCGCGAAATGCCCTGGCCGCGTGCGCAGCAGCCTCAATTCCACCCGAAGTACCATATCCGAACTGCACCGGCCTGAACAACCCACCCATCTCTTTTTCGACCCGAAAACTCACGATCTTACAAACAAGCCTGCGCGCGTATGGCTGACCGCGATGGGGCGAGTACCACCCTCTTTTTTTCGCACCGGAGTTAGCAAAGCACCATACAAAACAGGACGCACCGCCTCCGGCGCATGACCATTCAACATCAACTCAAGCAGAGAACACAAAGCCGCACACACTCCATTCGAAACCTGAAGCGAACCAAACATCATGTCCTTTGAATGCTGCGGCGACAAACCGTCAAACTCCGCAGCCGAACCATTCTTCAACGACGGAACAGCACGCCGCAGCTCAGCCACCGTCACCGGCCGAATCGGCAGACGGGAGCTCCTCGTCAATACAGGACGAAATATCAAAACCAGCCCGCACCGACCCAGAACCGCGAGCGGAAACACCAGCACCGGAAGGGTGCAGCGAAGAGCGCAACTGAACATTGAACACAGCCACATCATCGTCGGCGGACAGCGAGACCTCCGGCGAACGGAACTCACCACCATCCGTCAAGGATCGGGCGCCAAGCCCAAGCCCTTCGTCATCGGAATCACTAAACCCCGAAACAGCTCCGCCCTCACGCAGTCGTAACAAAAGCTGCAATGTAGAACCCTCACGAACACCGTAATATGACAATAAACTATTCCCCGCAAGCGGCCTGCCAGCGTATGTTAGCCGCAAATCAAAAACAGAAATACCTAACCTCAATTTGACCAAGCCGAGCAGCCCATGAACCGTGGCACGCAGCGAAACATGGAACACAAATGATCTTGCACCCAACCCCAGAATACAAATCTGGAATGTCGATCCGATCGAACCCAGCAATGAATTTTGCGAACCCTCTTTTTGACATGCATCGTCTCCCGAAAGAACAACACCCCATCCCGAAGGCCGTGGCAGTAAAATAGGACTTACCACAAGTCAGTTTACCATCGTAATTTGAATAGGTAATCAAATCAAAAGCATGATCGGTATAAAAAACGCTCCACAAAAGTTCAAAAGCTTGCGCTGCCGGCAAGCAAACATATATTCCAAGTCGCTGTTAATTCGACGGCAAGTATAAATCCAACCAAGCACAATAACTTTGCACAGCGCGCCCAGTATCAACGCACATGTTGCCACACACGTATCGAAAAGCGTGCAAGATGCACAATTAACCATATTGATAGCGAATTCAGGTCTATCTTCGTCGGCAGTTGTAACTAAATCCAAGCATACGAGCGCAAGCTTGATTCGTTAGCAATTGTAAATTTGTAATTCGGCTAAAATTTCGTGTAACGTACCCACAGGAATACTTGGTACAAATTTTGAACATCGCCACTCTAGCCGTTAATTGGATTGGTGGGATACAATGTTATGCAATATCGTAGCGCTAACCTTTTTGTATAAAACCATATGTTATACTAAGTATAACAACGTCAGCCAAAAAAGTTATAGGATTTGTACCGAAGGCATAGTCACTTTTGCCTCGCCAAACCAATACAATTTTTTGTATTGGAAAAATGTCTTCGGTCGAAAATCGAACATTTCGCATTTCGATCATTTACGAAAATAATCAATAACTTCTGATTGGCTGCTCCAATCTTTTATTTGCATACTATTGACTTGTAGGCTAGACATCGAAAAGTGTTAGCATATATTGCATGCTGCTCAATAAAAATTGTCACAGGGATTATAACATGTTAATGAAGATGTAAGAAAAAACCAATCTTGGCGAAGCAAAATTACCTATGCCTTCGGTGTAAAACCAATAACTTTTTTGGCTGACGTTGTTATACTTTTTTTTCCACGATTCTTTTCAATTAACAAAACAAACTAACAAACAAACAAACAAAATATAACTAAGCAAGTCCAAAGTTGTTATACTTAGTATAACATATGGTTTTGTACAAGAAGATTAGCGCTACAATGTATGTTATACTTCATATGCGACGTCGTACGCAATCCACGTAGTAGAACACCACAGTAGAATCGACGAGCCCCATTTAGAAGTCTCACCCCACTACCCCGCCAGTAATGAAGTGAAGTTATTTCTGGATGCTTAGAGACCATCAGTCTGTAAAGTTAAAATTTTGCAAAAGAATTTTTGGACCGATGCGGATTCGAACCACTGGCCGTCACTAGCCGTCATGTTACTAGTATGACGCTCAGACCACTGAGCCACGGTGCCACATGAGTTGTAATTTACACAAACTCTGTGAGCTCGTATGCTCAGCGTACGCTTTATTGCTGCTGCCCGTGTGCGTACATTACGTACACACACTGTTGTGTGAGGATGCAACAGCGCGTATATGTTGAAACTGCTTGGTACGTTTAAGGTCCACCTCGACCGTAAGGGTGTAGTGTTTTTACTGTCACACCAAGTCGTAGTGTTTTTAATGTCACACCAAGACGCAATGTATGTTATACTTCATATGCGACGTCGTACGCAATCCACGTAGTAGAACACCACAGTAGAAGAACAATATTGCATAACATTGTATCCCACCAATCCGATTAACGGCTAGGGTGGCGAAGCAGCAATAGATGGTGAAGGCGCGTTGCCGTTAATAGGTAAGCATAGTATAGCAATGTATTTGAATTGTTTGAGCCAAGTGTTTTCGGCAGCGTCTTTATCGAATGTTTGAAGTGGAGAAAAATGCGCGCCCAAATATCTCACTCGCGTATTATGAATTCTCCATACGCAGCAACATGAGCGGTCGCGTTGTTCGTCGCAGTTTCGTTGCTGCAGACAACGCAGATTCGGCTGTTTCGCTTGCTATTGCAAATAATGAAATTCAGTTTCATTACTTGAATATGTAAAATTTGAATTCGTTAGTTCGACGAACAATGGGTAGAAAGAAAAAGAAGCCATGGAAACCTTGGTACTGCAGCCGAGAATTCGATGATAAGAAGATTTTGATTCGCGCATCGCATGCACATTCGTCTTTTTCGTCTTTTCCTGCTACACCGTGTACGGCTCCACCGAATAAACATCATCATAATACCTACAGCTTCCAACGGTCTGATTCTAACCCGCACGCTTTCGGTGGCAATACATTCGATAGCGATTTTATATGGTCTTTCGGCGTGTTGGAACCGGATTGTTACGGTGTAATTGGTGTCGACAATGGTTTATATCAATATACGTGTGCATATACCGCCGGGGCCATGTAAAAGGTATCTTTTTTATTGTCGGTTGCATGCTTCGCACGCGAAAGGAGCGAAGATGCTCATTAAAATTTTGACTTAATGGAAATCAATTAGACCGTGTGCAATTGTACGAGTTTAAGAAGGAGGGTGGTATTCGTCCTATCGCGGTTGGTCACGTGCTTCGTAGGCTTGTTTGTAAGATCGTTAGCTTTCGCGTCCAGAAGGAGATGGGTGAGCTGCTGCGGCCGGTGCAGTTTGGGTACGGAACTCCGGGTGGAATCGAGGCTGCCGTGCATGCGGCCCGGGCGTTTTGTGAGCGGGTGCCGGGTGAGTGTTGTGCTTTGCTGAAGTTGGATTGGCGCAATGCTTTTAATTCTGTTCGTCGGGACAGGCTGATGGACGTTGTTTTGGAGTATATGCCTTCTTATTTTAGTTTGGTGTCGCAGATGTATCGCGATGCTTCTGTTTTATTTTTCGGTGAGGAGCGGTTGTCGTCGGAGTGTGGCGTGCAGCAGGGGGACCCTCTTGGTCCTCTTCTGTTTTGTCTTGTAACGCTTGGGTTAAATCGTGCGCCGCGGTCGCCGTTCAACGTGTGGTATCTGGACGACGGCACCGTGGCGGGCCCTGTTGCTGCGGTTCTTGCGGATTATCATTTGCTTGTGGCGCGCGGCGAGGGGGTTGGGCTGGAGCTCAATCGGGGCAAGTGTGAGTTGTTTCTTTTTGGTGCTGGGCAGTGTGAAGTGGATGTGGAAAGGATTCGGTTTTGCTGCGGCGATTCCGGGTGTGCAGTTTTCGACGAGAGGAAGTCTTACTTTGTTGGGTGCGCCGATATTTGAGGAGGCGTTTGACGGTGTTCTTATAAAAAGGGTGCGGTTGTTGCGGTTGGCTGTTAAGAATCTTCGGTTGTTGCCGGCGCATCAGGCGTTCTTTGTTCTTCGTGCTTGTTTCGGTGCGGCAAAGATAATGTACGTTCTTCGTGCGTCGCGGTTGTGGAAATATCCGGATAAGTTGTCGGTCTTCGATTCTGCTTTAAGGGATGGTTTTTCGCACATTGCAAATGTGGAGGCGTCGGCTTCTGTTTGGGGGCAGGCTTCTTTGCCGGTCTGTTCGGGGGGTTTGGGCATTCGTGCGGCGGAGGATCTTGCTATTCCAACCTATTTGGCTTCGATCCATTCTGTTGCTGCGCTGGTGTCGAGTATTTTCCCGGATTTTGATTTGGTGGAGGAGGCTCGTGAGCCCTGTGAGCGGTGGTCTGCTTCTGCTGGCGGTGTGGAGCTGCCGTCGTTGGAAAAGCGCGGTGGGCAAAGAGAGTGGGATCGGCCGTTGTATGAGTTTGTGCAGGATGAAATGTTTGCTGATGCGTCGTCGATTGAGAAGGCACGCTTGCTGGCGGTTGCGACGGATGAGTCGGGATGTTGGCTGCGTGCTTTTCCGATGGCTGCGGTTGGTACGTTGCTTGATGATCATTCGTTTCGTATTGCTGTGGCGCTTCGTTTGGGTGCGCCTATTTGTCGTCCGCACGTATGCAAGTGCGGTAAGGAGGTGGATGAGTTGGGTCGTCACGCCTTGTGCTGCGTGAAAAACAGCGGCAAGTATGCGCGTCACGCGGCGTTGAATGACGTTGTGTATCGTGCGCTGGCGTCGGCGCGTGCGCCGGCGCTGTTGGAGCCGGGCGGTCTTGATCGTGTGGACAAAAAGCGGCCTGACGGCGTCACAATATATCCGTGGCGGCGTGGGCGTTGTATGGTGTGGGACGCGACATGTATAGACACGCTCGCGCCGTCTCACGTGGCGCGCAGTGCCGCGGGCGCGGGCGAGGCGGCAAAGGAGAAAGAAAAACGGAAGACCAAAAAGTACTTAAACTTGCTGGACCGTTATGATTTTGTTCCGCTTGCTTTTGAAACGTTTGGTTCGTGGGGCCCTGCGGCCATAGAATTTATTTCCGAGGTGGGTCGTCGGGTTAGTGAGCATACGGGTGAGCCGCGTTCGCGTGAATATTTGCGGCAGCGATTGGCCATCGCAGTTCAGCGTGGTAATGTGGCTGCGGTTTTAAGTACCCAGTCGCCGTCCAGGGAATTAGGCGAGGTATTTTACATTTTAGTGGGTAGGGGTGTTCCTTCGGAAGGCCGTGGCAGGCAAAACGGGGGACTTGCTTAGTTCTATTTTGTTTGTTTGTTAGTTTGTTTTGTTAATTTTGTGTTGTGCCAGTTGGTGTTTGGTAAATTTACTGCGTTATACTCAAAAAAATTGTACGAGTACTAATTAATTGTTCTTGGAAAGGAAATGCTAATTTTTTGTCATCACGCACAAGCAGTGCGTTGTGCAATCTCTGCAGCACAGTGCATAAAAAACATACTATTAACACGGCCCCGGCGATAAATGCAACTACTTTTCATCATCCACATTTCGAACGTTTTTCGACACCGATGATATATTCTCGTTTATGGTTGGCGGCGGAGCGCAGTGCTTTCAAGGCGTCAAAATTAAATCACCACCTCCTGCCGAATTAAAATATTCTGCTATGTCAGGGAAAACGTATGCACGTGTCATCCCGGACTACATGCTTTTCGCTATTGACATTAAAGAGGGCGTTACTTTACACCATAAACGTCCAGTGAAATTGTCTGACGGTGCCCAGACACAGAAAGTTATGCAGCAAATGAAAAAGCAAGTTGCCGAAACTACAAAAGCCGCAAGAAGTGTATCCGTGCCTCAAAAGAGTGAAAAGAATATAGAAAAAGAAGAACAAGCGGGACTAGCAGCTATTGAATTTACATCCACTACTCATGCTGCCGACAACGACGGTAAGCCGTTGAAGTCGGCGCTCAAACGTACTGTATGTGACCAGGCATTAGGATCACGAAATACGATGCCATGTAAGAAAGTGAAATTCAGCGATACGCTGCACGTTCGGCAAATGACACGCTCGGAAACAGAGGAGGATCGTCAACCGTTTCAGTCCACTCTGGCTTTAATTTTACGCAGTATTCCGGGTGATCTTACCGACGATTTAATGCAAGTTCTCGCAGATATGGGAGACGCTTTTGTGAATGGTTTCGCTTCAGGTGAAGAAATGGGTGAGATGGACGTAGACGATGATGTAATTTTAAAGCCGTTGGTCGAGTACTTCTTGAAATATGGCTGGAGTATCCCTTTTGGGCGATTACAAGATGATGCCAATAACTCGTATTTTTCGGTACCCTTGAGTGGAGTATTTTACGAAGCGTCCCACATTGTTGCCGTAAAACCGACAGGAATTGTCTATTCATACGAAGACGTCGAAAGTTTAAACCTTAAATCTCAAAATTTTTGCGACTTGCTGAGCTACAAATTATCTACACGTTACGATATCATGACATTTGGACTATTGGGTACAAATTGCAGTCATTCACCAGTGCAGAAATTTCGCGAACTGGATCCACAATTTAATATATTCGAAGACGAAATTAACGGATTTAAGACATTTAAACTACTCGATGGCTTGCGAAATCCTTATGCAACACGTTCTGGGCTACTATATGCTGAACATAAACGAAGCATGCATGTCGAAAAGTCCCTGTATTCTACTGAGCAGCTAAATATTTACGAATGGGCTTTAAAACAATTACCGGGAGTTACAAACTATGGTACAACTACCTGCGTGTTCGGCGCATGCAACTTCATGCATTGCCTTCTACGGACGCTGTTAGCAATGCACTTGTCGAAGCTGTACACGTGACATACGTGCGTGCTTTGGTATTCGTGCACAAAATGCTGTTCATGTGGTTCATTTGCTGCTGCTTTTTAACGCGTCAAGGTAAAATTACCCGAACTCTCCATGTTTTTAACCGTGCACTTCGTTCGCTACCTATCAATCAACATTATCGAATTTGGCCGTTGTACATTGACTTTATTAACAAGCATGGGAGTGCTTTGTCCGGGGCTGGCATGCAAATTTTTGAACGGTATGTAAAACTTGATATGCAAAGAGTCGAAGAACACGTTGCGTATTTAAAAAAGTGCCGAAAAATGAACGAAGCTGCCGCGCAGATGGTTGAAACGGAGTTATGTGTTTTAATGCTACGCAAATCCGTTTTGCACTACATGGTTTGGTTATTAAGAGCACAATCGTTGGCGCCGGTTGAATTTTTACGCGTGGATAATCGCGAATCGTATTTTTATGCTGCGCGAAACAACGAATTTCATCTTTTGTATTATCAACATGGTCGGTTGAACAACAATGTTATGTCGGCCGATGGCGGAGCCAACAGCGTCACCGAGACAGTCCAACAACGTATGCTAGACGACGATGACGACGACGAAGCCGTATATTCTCCATCAACACATGCACTTTTTAATAATAAACCCGGCTTTTTCGCTAATATGACAGAAAATACCGATGTTAGTGGAAGGTCACCGGTAGAATTTGGTAATGGTGACCTTTGCGCATTGTCGAAAATTAATATAACTACTGGCCACTTAGCGGGAGTAATTGCTGGGGTTATCAGTGTAGAAGTAACTTATAACCGAATTACTCGAAAAAATGGTGCGCTGGCAGCGTATTTATTATTGCATCCACCACCGGATGGAACCGATTTAACAACAACAGAATTAGTTTTGTCACCGTTGCTGGTATTAGGACCGAATAACATATTTCCTGCTTTGATGCATTACAACCAAAATTTCGAACAAATCGAGGACGATTATATTTTTATTGGCAATTATTTGTTATTAGAAGATTCAGTATCGGTGCCGGACTTTCTGCAGCGAATTGAGATTTCAACAACTTATTGGAAAAAAACCAACGGTCTGCGAAAAATACAACAGCAACAGTGGCGGCCACCTGAAGCGATTTTTTCACGTCGAGTACCAAACCTATCGGCTGCCGAAGCGCGCATTAGCAACGATGTGCATTTGCGCGGCATAAAAACTTGCTGCATACGGCATTCTGTGCTTCAATCGTATGGTGTAAAATTGCAACATCCCGGTGGCTGGTCGCTAGTGTATTCTGGCGATATTATGCCGTGTTCGCCACTCATACAGCTGGCCCAAATTTGTGATGTACTAATATACGAAGCTACGATGGAAAATGATTTGACTGACGAGGCGCTAAAGAAAATGCATCTGACTACAAATGATGCGCTTCAAGTTGCGCACGCAGCTGAGGCGAAATTTCTGCTTTTGACGCATTTTAGTCAACGTTACAGAAAGATTCCAGTGTTTGCCGAAAAAAGCGGGTTTGATTTGCGTAAAGTCGCTGTTGCTTTTGAAAATATGTGTATTGAGCCGCTGAATATGCTTAAGAACAGCAAATTTCGATGCTATCAAAGATGTTACAAGCCGGGTTTGATGAGGATGTTGAGCTCAATTTGGATAATTGGATTTTTGATATGGCTATTGTTGCGTCAGATATTATGTACAATGCTGGCAAATATGCGAAATTTCTACGTGCGCATTGGAAGTTTTTAAAAACTGTTTATGGTGGATTCCGGGGTAAAGCGCTCGAAGTCGAGTGCGGTTTGATGTCCATCGTGCAGAAGGTCGATTACAGCAGGTTGAGCAAAACCTCGATACGGTAGTCGATAAATTTTTTAGCGAATCCTGCCTCGAAATTGATGTACAAAATATTCGCGACTTTGAAAGGCGCGATTTGGAAGTTAATGTTTGGTTACGTAAAAGGTTTGTTCAAAAAGAGACCGAAGCCACGCGAAAGCAATTTGCAGAACTTCAAACCCGATGTGTGAAAACTCGAAAAGAAGAATTGAAACGTTTTAAGCAGTGTCGTTTGCGGTGTCGATTCTATTCTATTATATAACGACGGGCGGCAAATTGCTGCATACAATATTCCGATGCTTTTGGTTCCGTTGTGCCGTAATAAATTACAGGGTAAGTCCTCTGTTTTACTGCCACGGCTTTCGGGATGGGATGTTGCTTCTTTGAAGAGCGATGCTTGTCAAAGAAAGAATTCGTTGTTGGGTTCGGTCGGATCGACATTCCAGATTTTTATTTTGGAGCTGGGTGCGGGATCATTTGTTTTTGATGTTTCGCCGCGTGCCACGATTCATGGGCTGCTCGTCTTGGTCGGATTGAGGTTAGATATTTCTGTTTTTGATTTGCGGCTTACATACGCTGGCAGTCCGCTTGCGGGGAATAATTCATTGTCACACTACGGTGTTCGTGAGGGTTCTACTTTGCAGCTTTTGTTGCGTCTGCGTGGGGGCGGTTCTGTTTCGGGATTTAGTGATTCAGACGACGAGGGGTTTGGTCTTGGCGGCCGGTCCTCGGCGGATGGTGATGAGTTTCGTTCGCCGGAGGTCTCGCTGTCCGCCGACGGTGGTGTGGCTGTGTCCGATATTCAATTGCGCTCTTCGTTGCACCCTTTGCGTGTTGGTGTTCCCGCTCGCGGTTCGGTGTCGGCGCGGCGTGGGTGTGATATCTCGTTTTGTATTGATGACGAGCTTCCGTCTTCTGATTCGGAGTCGTGTGTTGAGGATGTTGTGCGCGTCGCTTCGTGGAAGGGATTTTGTGCGTGTAAAAAAGGTTGTCAGTCGGGAAATTGTGGCTGTCGCAGGCGGGATCTCTCGTGCTGTGTTGCTTGCAGGTGCGTCGATTGTGTCAATGTTGATTTTGTTGTTGGTGGCGCTGTTTGTGATATGTCGTTGAGTGCGAGTGATTGTTTGTCGGTTGCTGAGGTGAATTTGGATGGCTTTGTTGATATTTTGCGTCGGCGTCGGCGCTCGGCTCTGCTCGCGCGGCGTGTGCCGAGGTCGGTGCGGTTGCGAGTTGCTTCGTCTTTTTCTTCGGTTTTGCGTGCGGTCGCGGGGGATGGCGGTGTTGCCGATTGGAAAAAACTTTTTGAATTTGCCTGCGAAACCTTTGTTATCGAGGTTGGTCCGGATGGGCGGCGTGAGTCGCTTGTGGCTTCTGTGCGACGAAATTTAGAGGGTGGTGATCGGCCTTTGTCGGCTGCCGCTCCTCGTCGCCCGACTGGAAGGCGGGATCCGGAGGAGGTTTTGCGTGCGAGGCTGGTGGCGAAAATGGCGCGGGCCGATTTGTCCGGCACGGCGGCGGTGGTGATGTCCACGGATTCGGTGGCTGAGCCGTCGGCTGACGTTTTGTTGAAGCTGCGCGGTAAGCATCCGGCGGCTGTTGTCGGGACGGTTTTTCCTTTGGCGCCGTTGTGCGGGAGTGCGGTGGCTGCGCCGGTGACAGTGGCTGAGCTGCGGCGTGCCGTCTCTTTGTTCAAAAATGGATCGGCTGCGGGGTTTGACGGTTTGTCGCCGCAGCATTTAAAAGACATGATGTTTGGTTCGCTTCAGGTTTCGAATGGGGTGTGTGAGGCTTTGTGTTCTCTGCTTGAGTTGATGTTGAATGGTCATGTCTTTGCTTGACTTGATGTTGAGCGGTCGTGTGCCGGAGGCGGTGCGTCCTGTTTTGTATGGGGCTTCGCTGACTGCGCTGCGGAAAAAAGAGGGTGGTATTCGCCCTATCGCGGTTGGCCACACGCTTCGCAGGCTTGTTTGTAAAATCGTGAGTTTTCGAGTTCAAAAAGAAATGGGTGAATTGTTGAAGCCGGTGCAGTTCGGATATGGTACTCCGGGCGAAATTGAGGCTGCTGTGCACGCGGCCAGGGCGTTTTGCGGGCGTGTTCCGATTGAGTGTTGTGCCTTGCTGAAGCTGGATTGGCGCAATGCTTTTAATTCTATTCGTCGCGATTGGCTGCTGGATGTTGTTCTGGAGCATATGCCGTCGTATTATGGTTTGGTTTCGCAGATGTATCGTGATTCGTCGGTACTGTTTTTCGGTGAGGAGCGATTGTCGTCGGAGTGTGGCGTGCAGCAGGGGGACCCGCTTGGTCCTCTCCTGTTTTGTCTTGTGACGCTTGAGCTTAATCGTGCGCCGCGCTCTCCGTTTAATGTCTGGTACTTGGACGACGGCACAGTGGCCGGTCCGGTTAACACGGTTCTTGAGGATTATCGTTTGCTTGTGGAACATGGTGAGAGTGTTGGGCTTGAGCTTAACCGGAATAAGTGCGAATTGTTTCTTTTTGGTGCGGATCGGCTTGAGCGGGATATGGCGGGGATTCGGTTTGCGTCTGCGATGCCGGGTGTGCAGTTTTTGACGCGGGAGTGTTTAACCTTGTTGGGGCCGCCAATATTTGAAGAGGCGTTCGATAGCGTTCTCGGGAAAAAGGTGCAGTTGTTGGAGTTGGCTGTTAAAAATCTTCGGCTGTTGCCTGCGCATCAGGCGTTTTTTGTGCTTCGTGCTTGTTTCGGTGCCGCAAAAATAATGTACATTCTTCGTGCGTCGCGGTTGTGGAGATATCCGGATAAGTTGTCGCTTTTTTATTCTGCTTTGAAGGACGGTTTTTCGCGTATCGCGAATGTGGAGGCGTCGGCTTCTGTTTGGAGGTAGGCTTCTTTGCCGGTCTGTTCGGGGGGTTTAGGCATTCGTGCGGCGGTGGATCTTGCTATTCCAACCTATTTGGCTTCGGTTCATTCTGTTGCGGCGCTGGTATCGAGTATTTTCCCGGATTTTGATTTGGATGGGGAGGTTCGTGAGCCCTGTGAGCTGTGGTCCGCTTCTGTAGGCGGTGTGGAGCTGCCCTTGATGGAAAAGCGGGGTGAGCAGAAAGAGTGGGATAGGCCTATTTGTGAGCTTGTGCGGGATGAAATGTTTGCTGATGCTTCTTTGATTGAGAAAGCCTGCTTGTTGGCGGTTGCGACTAGTGAGTCCGGATGTTGGTTGAGTGCGTTTCCGATGGCGGCGGTTGGTACGTTGCTTGATGATCCTTCGTTTTGCATTGCTTTGGCGCTTCGTTTGGGTGCGCCGATTTGTCGTCCGCATCTGTGTTAGTGTGGTAAGGAGGTCGATGAGCTTGGCCGTCACGCTCTGTGCACCGTGAAAAACAGCGGCAAGTTTGCGCGTCACGCGGCGTTGAATGACGTCGTGTGTCGTGCGCTGGCGTCGGCGCATTCGCCGGCGTTGCTAAAGCCGGGCGGTCTTGATCGTGTGGGCGGCAAGCGCCCTGACGGTGTCACGATATTTCCGTGGCAGCGGGGTCGTTGCGTGGTGTGGGACGCGACGTGTATGGATACGCTTGCGCCGTCTCATGTAGCGCGTAGTGCGGCGGGCGCGGGTGAGGCGGCGAGAGAAAAAGAAAAGGGAAAGATCAAAAAGTACTCGAATTTGTTGGATCGTTATGATTTTGTTCCGCTTGCATTTGAAACTTTTGGATCGTGGGGCCCGGCGGCCATTTAATTTATTTCGGAGTTGGGTCGTCGGATTTATGAGCATACGGGTGAGCCGCGTTCGCATGAATATTTGCGGCAGAGATTGAGCATCGCCGTCTTGCGGGGTAATGTGGCTGCGGTTTTAAGTATTCGGCCGCCGTCGAAAGAGTTAGGTGCATTGTTTTACATTTTGGGAGGTAGTGGGGTTTCTTCGGAAGGCCGTGGCAGGCAAGACGGAGGACTTAGTTAGTTTGT
>CAXARX010000376.1:23777-44236 GCA_963971425.1 Bryoerythrophyllum caledonicum | reverse complement strand
GGACACAGACTAATATTATCATTCGCCTCACCGCATTTAAGTGATGCATTTGCTGCTGAAGGTTTTATCGAATCAGGTGCAAGCGAGTACAGAATAGAAGAAATTGAGCATACGATTCTTCGACTCATCGTCGATTTTATTTATTCTGGAAGACTCAGTTTGAGTGGGCCGAACATTACCGAAGAACTGAAAAAAGTTCTAAAAGGTGCCGATTATTTACTTATGCCGGAACTCGTTAACGGTTGCGCGCATAAACTTGCACGACGAATTCATCAATCTCCATCTACATTTATGGATACGTGGCTCTTTGCTCGACAATATCATGTGAGAGAGCTTGAAAACGCAGCAATTAATATGTTGGTACTCCAGAGTACTGAAAGAGTTGATCAAATTTGTTTGCAACCAGTATTTCGCAATTTATCGAAGGAAGACCTTGTAGATTTGATTAAGAGCATTGCCGAGAAAGATGGTTTTGGATGGGCGAATGATTTGTTTCAAATGGTCCTGCAGTGGCTCGAGGTTCGACCTGAAGAGCGAGCAAGTTTTTGCGATGAAGTTATGCGGCCTGTGCCGTTTAACAATCTAAGCTTGCATGATTTGAATCTTAATTTGCAAGCTGAGATTTTGTCCGTTGATGTAAAGCTGAAAATGGAGCAACTGGCTACTTTACGTGCAGAGGTGGGATTAGACCACACAGAAACGGTGTCGGATGCATGGGTAGCGACAAGAAGATTGCTGGCACTAGTAGTTACTGCGACATCTAGTACGCAAGAGCTGGATCAGATTCAAGAGCATATGATTCAAAACGACCCACTCGCTCGCGAAAATCCAGCCCGTCCCCGTCGCCGAAACGTTGAGGAGGTGGCTTACGATTCGGTGCGGGTCACGGACGTGTTTAAACGCCTTAGACGAGCGGATTTAACACCATTATTGTCGAGTGCAGGAAATCGAAATTTACCTTGAGCTTTGTAAGCAAAAGTATCCCGGGTTTTTTGCGCACAAGTGCTCGAGCGTTAGCGGCGACACAGCGAAAGCGCAACACAAAGTGCATGGGCAAATCGGACCTATCAAATTATCGCCCGCAAGGAATATTATGACACTCACACATTGTACTCAGAATTTTACCGCGAGTACAACTAACATGTCAAACTACGACTTCATGCGAGTTTTATCTTAATTGTAAATAGCATCGACTTGAGAGGGCAGGTGCAGTTTCCATCTTTCCGAACACGCGATCCATGGAAAATTCTTATTGCGATTGTTATATACCACTTGTGTGAGCAAACCTGATGTACATCAGGTTTGCTCGCACACCACCACCACCACGTGGCCGAACTACGTACGATGGAAAGTATGGTCGGATAGACGCAAGTCGCGTCTACCTTCCTTTCCCCGATGCTGTTTGCAATTAAGACGAAACCCCTATGACGTCATATTTTGACATTTTTTTTGTACTCGCCGAAAAATTTCGATTGCTGTGTGAAGGTCATAATATTCCGTGCTAGCGATATTTTGAAGGGTCCCATTTGCCCCTCCATGGGACATTCGTCCGAAATAATCTATCGCTTAATACTGTATAATTTAGTGGACACTGCCCCACTGGACAATAACAAATTGTTTTTCATCAATCAATTGAAAAAAAGTTTGACACTGCAGAAATCGTTTGACTCTACAGTGTGAATACTTAGTGACTCCGGTCATTAAGTATGGAACTTACGTGAACCTCCGTTTTGAAACCGGAGTCACTAAGTATTCCACAATGTAGTCGTATCAAATATAAAATTTGTCGTTCAACTAAAAATTTGCATCTTGTTTGTTCATAATAATTAATCTGATTTGCGTGAAATGGGAATTAATTTATTTTTACGTATATGGTGCAAAACAATCGGTTTTTTGCTGTTTCTGTAATAACAAATCATGTTTACTTGTAACATTACACGTATACTTGCATGTTTCTCAGTCGTTTGAGAGAGAATAATTTGTTAACTTCTCACTGCTGTGCACCAACGAAGAGCGAATGCGTATGTTGCAATATCTCAGATTGAGAATGTATTTTACATTGTATGTAAGGCCCGGCTGAAGCGAGCAGCACAACATTAGAACATTTAATCTAATATAAAACACTCGCTGGCTGTCGAATCTTCCTCCGTGTATCAATCACGGCAACACAAGAAAAAAAACTGGCTCAAGCCTGCTGCTACAACGAGTGTGCATGACAATACATAAGACATCATATACAGTATGGCATTAATCAGTTTCTTTTAGCAAATATAGTACATATAAACTGTCTACTTAATTTTTCGCTAATGGAATGCGAAAAATCCTATTGCATGCGGTTTTGACTCTTGTTGCGGTTGCGGCTGCGTCGCTTCTTCTGGCTGCTGCTGCTCAGGCTGTGCTGGAAGGAAACTTGCAGGAGGCGCTACAAGTGGCGGTGGCGCTCTGAAAACATATGGCCTCGGCGTGTTTGCTGGTGGCGCTTGCGGTGGTGGCGGAGGCGGAGGCGGAGGTAGGTATTGTTGTGGCGGTTGCTGTGGAGGTGGTGGTGGCGGCTGATAAACTTGTGGAGGTGGAGGAGGAGGAGGAGGAGGAGGAGGTGCGGTGGTTGTTGTAGGTGGTGGTGGCGGTGGAATCGTCAGATTTTCCTCATTCGTATCGGTTGAAATCACTTCCGTTTTCTGTACATCCGGTGGAGGTTGTTGCGGTGGCTGTTCAGGTTCTTGCCTGATCGGCGGCACCTGATCGTATCCGAACTTTTCAACTTGCGCCTGATCGACAATTGGCGGCAGCTCGGTTATTTGCTCGTTCGTAACAACTTGCGGTTTGTCAATCGGTGGCAACTCATTAATACGATCGGTTCGTGTGTGCTTAACAATCAGCTTAGGTACGTAGCGATTTTGTATGCGAGTAATCGTGTTAATCTGCGTCTTCGGGTGATTAATGCGCTGAACGTTGGTAATGTAGTCGGTATTGACGAGCACGTTTTTGAGGAAATTAATCGTATTGCGATTGTGTACGTTAACGAGTTTTTGTTGCTGCGAATAGGTGTTAATAACTTTGTTCGACACGATTTGCTGCTGTTTGAACATGTCGGGAATGGTTTGTAGGAAATTTCTATTGTCGCCTTCGCGTGTCTCTTCGATCGGTGGCAAAACGACAGGCGGCAAATCGGTAACGGTGTTGTCAGGTTGGCCGTAGGGTTTGACTAAATCGTCCAAATTAACACCGCCGTAAAGCTTGTCCGGGTGATGTTGTCGGCTGAAATGAGCGATGCGCCATTGTCGCCCGTGTTGCCCGCACCGCCTGTACCGCCGGCATTGAATGAACGTGCAGATGCGGAAGATGAAGAAGAAGAAGCAGATTGCTGGCTTTCTTGTTGCGATGACGATGACTGCTGCTGCTGCTGCGGCTGTTCATTTGATTGTTGTTGTTGGTTATTTTGTTGCTGATCTTGTTGCTGCGGCTGCTGCTGCTGCTGTCCGGCAGCGGCTTGTTGTTGTTGCTGTTGAAGCCCTTGGCGGAAACCGCCCGCTTTGTTTTGTTGTGCTTCTCCTCCTGACTGTCTGCTTTGCGGCGGCGGCTGCTGCTGCTGTTGAAATGATTGCCCACCTTCTTGTTGTCCCTCTCCTGCTTGTTGTTGCTGGTCGCTGCTCTCTGCTGCTTGGTTAAACTGACGCGTTAATCGAAACAGTTGCTGCTTGTTGTTGTTGCTGTTGCTCTGCTGCTGCTCCGTAAGTGGCGCAAAATATGCTCGTGCAACTATAGTATCGTTTGACAATTCTATTGGGCTCAACCAAATCGAACTACGCGGTACCATACGAATGCTGACTGTGCCTGTTGGCGCTGTCGAGGCAAGCTGTGTGTGTGTTTGTATAAGGGAAAAGATTCACTTACTTGTTTCTGACGAAAACAAAGCAACTTTTTATCACCATCGCCAACTTTTTTGCACACAGGTATAAATGTTGAGTAAAGCCTCAGTTGCATAATATGTTTTTACCTTTGCAGCTCCCGTCAAACATAAACAAGCCAATAACAGCCACATTTTTTTTTAGCCTAAATGATTTTAATAAATAAATCACTCACGCACACACACACAGGATAAAAAAATATCGGATAGCGGTGGCCGATCCGATTTCGCACGTATATTTGTGAAATCAACAAAAAAGTACAATTACAATGACCAAAGATTATACCTGGGGGTACCAGTTTTATACCTCGTAGTGGTGGTGTATATATAAGTAGACATCAGTATATAATTACAAACACATCACAAATTTCGTCCTTTTTCGAAGATGGGAGGAAAAAATTCTACATCAACTGCGTCAGTCACACAGACGCATCGATGCGCACACATCATACGGTTCGTACTTATACGTGCGCGCGCAAACGTATTTAATCATACATGTATATTACGCGCGTGTGTACAATGCACACAACTTTGGCGGCCTCTCTCTTACGTACTATAGTAGTACGGTACTACGTTACACGTATACACAGTACTCTACGTGTGTCGCCAGTGCCTCCACAAAATACACAACTATGCGCTTGTCGGGGGCGTTTCCTGTTATGATTTTTGAGTCACCGACACTACTATATACTGTTTTTACTACTCTTCTTTGTAGAAAAAAGTTAACAGTTACGTATGCGCGTGTATGCACACAAAATGCATACACGCTACATTTGCTAAGGTAATGCGATTTTTGATTTATCGGTCCGAAAAATGCTTGCACATAGGCGCAGCAACTTCGATAAAGACATACTAACATACGTACGTATTTTGAGTTGTTTTAATTGCTGGTGTGAAAAAGTCTTCTTCTTGCGGTATAGCGGGTGCTTCATGCTGTGCTATGTACACGTATCCCTTTTGACTTTTTTGACTTCATTTAATTAAGTTATACGCACACATACGAGCACAATGTGTGTACGTGCGCACATTAATAATCGCCAGGGGCTCGCGCGTTTCGCAATCGTATGTATGTATGTATGTTATACTTCATATGCGACGTCGTACGCAATCCACGTAGTAGAACACCACAGTAGAATCGACGAGCCCCATTTAGAAGTCTCACCCCATTACCCCGCCAGTAATGAAGTGAAGTTATTTCTGGATGCTTAGAGACCATCAGTCTGTAAAGTTAAAATTTTTGGAAAAGAATTTTTGGCCGATGCGGATTCGAACCACTGGCCGTCACTAGCCGTCATGTTACTAGTATGACGCTCAGACCACTGAGCCACGGTGCCACATGAGTTGTAATTTACACAAACTCTGTGAGCACGTATGCTCAGCGTACGCTTTGTTGTTGTTGCCCGTGTGCGTACATTACGTACACACACTGTTGTGTGAGGATGCAACAACGCGTATGTTGAAACTGCTTGGTACGTTTAAGGTCCACCTCGACCGTGACTGATGTACATATTACGTATATGTACGCGTACATGCGCGTACAGCGCAAGCCTTGTACGTGTAACGTGGGCGGCAGTCGTAAATGGCACATGCAAATCATAATCATAAGGAAAAGAAGAATTTTTTTTCTTAGGTGTGGAGGTTTTTTTAATTGCTTATTAAAATGTTTCAAATATGATTATTTTTTTTATTAATGTGATTTAAGGCATCTTAACCTTAAGCCGCATCGCTTTTTCTTAAAAAAGGCGCGAATCCTCCGTGAGTTGGAACGTTTTTTTTGCTTTGTGATTGGTGCGCAAGTATTTGATGTTTTCCATCTGGTGTTTGCCAAAGATCACCAGACATCGAATGCTACGTAAGTTTTTTGTTTCTGTAGATTTTGTTCATAAAAAGTTTCCCCCTCTTGCTGTCAGAATTCGAGGAACACACAAAACGGAAGAGGTTTTTTTTTCGTTCTAGCCAAACGTACGTATTAGTAGACGAGAGTGGCGACACTAATGGGAGGCGGCGCGCGCAAATTTTCTAATTATATAATGAAATGAAAATGAATGTTGGCTTATACGAGATGAGTTAATTACAGTCGTGTGACACACACACACACACCTGCAATGTACGTGTGGTACGTGTATTTGTTGACTGACGTGTTTATGATGTTATTTACGCTCGCATGCCAATGGCAGCAGCAGCAGCATTTAACTTGTCAAACGACAATTCCCCTCTTCCGCTCACTGTGTCAAAGTTTTGTTTGTTTTCTTCCACATGCCCACACAAAAGCCACAAATACTGACATTTCTTCTCATACAAAAATACAGCATATAGTAAGTTTTTTTTTCTTCCCGTATATACAAATATTAAGTATGCTGGTTTGTTTTTGGTGGAGAGGAAATCCGGTAGACAAACACTTTTTAACTTTCTTTTCACAAGAAAAAGAAACACGTTGAGGATTTCAAGTTTTGCAACAATTTTGCGGGCGTTTAAATTAGCAAGTGTGAAATTTGTTATGTACATCTACCGCAAACCCCGGATATATCGCGACCAAAAATGTCGATTTTTTTTCGCTTTTCTGGCTCAAATTGCAAAATGAGCCAGAATGGTGCAATTAAAAATATCGCTGTACATATATATTCGGGGTTTTGCGGTGCAGTCAGACACTGCGCACACACGGCAAAACATTTTTACATTGAAAAATTAATCAAAAAATATAGTTATTATTGTTACTACCGGTCCAAAAGCTAAAGCAAATTTATACTCTTTCTCTCTACGACGACGCGGCTGGTGGTGCAGCTTGTGTTGTTGCATCTGCACTCGGGCTGCTGTTCATTGCCATCATGTTTTCACCTGTGCCAGCGGCGGCGGCGGCTGCTGCTGCTGTTGTAGATTCGGCAGACGGAGAAGATGCGGCAGCGGAGGCAGCAGCTGTAGTCGTTTCCGCAGACATCATGCCGGCTTGTTGCTTGTTGTTGTTGTTGCTCGCTGGAGCTATTGCTGGAAGCCGCAGCAGTTTCATTAGACAAAAGCGCAAACATGGATGCTGCTGTTTGCGCGCCACCTTTACTTGCTGAATCATTTTGCTGCTGTTGTGAACTTTCCGGAGTAGCAGAAGCAGAAGCATTTTGTTGTTGACGCTCGCTAAACGACGCCGAGAGCTGCGAATTCGAACCAGCAGCAGAAGAAGCAGCAGCAGAAGCAGCGCCGCCTGTTGATTCATTGTAGCCTTCACGTTCGATTTGTACAACTTCCACCACCGGCGGCAATTCCTTAACTTCTTGCTGCTCAACCAGCTGCGGCACTTCTTGCGGCGGCAACTCTTTAATACGATCCGTACGCGTATGTTTAACAATCAACTTCGGTACGTAACGATTGTGAATATGTACGAGCGTATTGATTTCGGTTTTCGGATGATTAACGCGCTGTATGTTAAGCACATAATCGGTATTGACGTTCAACGTTTTCAAGTAGTTTATCGTGTTGCGATTGTGTATGCTAATGTTCTTTTGTAGCAGCGAGAATGAGTTGATGGTTTTGTTTGACACAATTTCTTGCTGCTTATCTTCGTCAGGTAGAAGTTGTAGCAAGTCGCGCATGTCGCCTTCGCGCACGATTTCAACGGGCGGCAATACGAGCGGCGGCGTGTCGGTTACCGTATTGGCAGGCGTGCCGTAGGGTTTTTCCAGCTCGGCCGCACTACTTGCGGCGGCGGCGTAAATTGCTTGCAAATCGATGTTGTCCGCACGTGCAAGCCCGGCAGCGTTGTCCAATGCGTCAATGTCCAAGCGAGCCGGGATGCCGTTTTGCGAGCGTAGCGTATCGCCTGGCAATGCTTTAATTGATGCTCCTTCGGCTCCTTGTTGAGACATGAGCGGAGAAGGAACAGCGTCGTTTGCTATTTTAGGTGTTGGAGAAGTTTCGTTTGGCGGCGCTGCTGCTGCTTGCATTGTCATCATCATTGTCATTTGCGACGCAGCGGTAGCATTCATCATCATGTCAGCTGGCATCATAATCATCATCATTTTTGGAGACGGCGACGACGCCGAGTCGTTACTTGCAGCAGCTGCTCCATTTGCCATCATCATTTGAATTGGTACCATCATCATTACCATTGGCTTTGATTCAGCAGCAGCAGCAGCGGGAGTCGGTGCGGCAGCAGCTGCTGCTGCTGCAGGTGCTGCAGCTGTAGCTGGTTCCATCATCATTGGTGGTTGTGCTTTGGTAGCTTCTGACATTGTCATCATCATCATCGGAGGAGGAGCCGCCGGAGCAGCAACAGCAGCAGCTGCAGTAGTGGTTTCCAACATCATCATCATCAAAGGCTGCACTTTGCTTGGGCTTTCAGCCGCCATCATCATCGTTGATGATGGCGAAGCAGCAGCAGCAGCAGGGGCTTCCATCATTGTCACCACCGGTAAAGTTTTGTTTTCTGTTGTTGCTGCAGCCGCAGCTACGGCGGCGGCTTTTTCTTGCGCCATAACTTCCGACGCGGCTTTTTGAATTTTAGCCAACATCTCAGCCATCGCAGCATTTTGCTGTGCGCTTGGTTGTTGTTGTCGCGTTTGTCTACGAAGTGGTGCAGCACGCTGATTGTTGTTGTTTTTGTTGCGTGGTGGTTGGGCGAGGTTTCGCGGGCGCAAATAGCATCGCGTCTTGTTGCTGTTGTTGATTTCGTCTCATGTCCCATCGTTGTAGCGGCGTGCATACGACAAGCTAAAAAGTTATTATTTAGGTTAATTGATATACAAAACTTGGTAATCCATTCTCTGCTAAATATCAAAGTTCACCAGGGTAATACAATAAAAACCTTCATACGTACTTGCGCCACAACAGCCACAAGCAAAACAGCTGCTGCTGTACCAAGTGCTGTCTTCATTTTGTTGCAATAATTTTGCGCGTTGGCGGGAGTTTTACACGTGTCGTGTCGTCGCGCAGGCGAGTAGAAGAATAATCAAAAGTGAACTGATTGATCAACGCTCACGCGCGCTTTTTAAGCAGAAAATCCCTATTTTTCTTCTGTACACACACACACGCGCGCGCGCGCACATCAACAAGAATAATTTAACTTTTCCTCAAAACATGGCGGGTGGCGGAAATGGTTAATAAAATATTGAATAATTGCGATCTTATCTCGTTCTTTTTTTTTTCTCTCAATTGCTCAGGAGTGTCGGTAGTTTTTTTTCTTTTATCCCGTTAGAAAAAATCTTGCTTTGCTGCGGCGCCGCCGCCGCACATGTGAATGTGTGTTTTGCGTATGTGTGGTTGCGTTTCCTCTTTACCGTCTGTCAAAATTAAGCGTCTTAGACATCTTTTAATCGCTAATGTGTTTTGGTTTTTGCCTTAATGACTTCTGATAGGAACAAGTTTAGTATTAGTTGTATTGTATACGTTGTTTTCTTCTTTTTAAAACACATAAATGTTGTAATCAATTGTGTCTGCTTGAAACTCAACAACAACAACATGCTCACGTATATTTCGTATAAAACCTCTCAAAATACACACACACACACACACAAATCAACTTGAAGCAGTTGCGTTACGGTTTCTTTCATGTTCACACAACACATACGTGCTACTTTTCTAGTCCGCCAATTTCCAAATACGCGATTGTATTTATGAACGGCAATATAAATGGCGGGCTGTTTGTTTTGCGTAATCTACAAACGTTTTTTGGCGCTGGAGTTAGCGGATGAAAGAAAGCTGTCAGCGATAATAATGCGAGCTTGCGGAATAATAGTCGCGAACTTGAAAATCCTTAGCATCGAAATATATTAATTATATCTGTGCGAACGAACAGCGCAACTCTGCGGTGCACTCTTAAACACGAAGAAAGCTGCGTCCTACGTACGTACGTAGTTGTTATGTTTTCACCTCTGGGCGTGGCATTTTTTAGTAGCTGTTTTTTCTTCTTCTCCATACATTACTCGGCACATAAATACTACCCGTGGGAAAAAAATTTGTATAGAAACACTTAATTATTAAATACAAATTTTTTTTGGCGGTTACTGTTTATATGCCGACTAGTGTATATGTACGTATATACGGGAAGCGACACGACGATGCCATATCGCCAAACGATTCACGTGCGCGCAATGCGAAAAAAAACCCGCAACAGTGTATTGCGGTCAGCAACACGCGTGTTATA
Organism: Bryoerythrophyllum caledonicum; assembly: GCA_963971425.1. Taxonomy (NCBI): domain Eukaryota; kingdom Viridiplantae; phylum Streptophyta; class Bryopsida; order Pottiales; family Pottiaceae; genus Bryoerythrophyllum; species Bryoerythrophyllum caledonicum. The sequence continues at coordinate 34,199 of CAXARX010000376.1, read as the reverse complement.
TAAGCTGCTGAATGCTGCGAAATCCACAGTGTGGATTGCTACCGCTTTTTAAGGTTTTTTCCTTGTATATAAAGAAAGGATTTCCGCTCGAATTTTATACCATAAATCACGCAGGCAGTAAAATTAGCAACAGATTTTGTTCAGTGCACATGACACAGGCGTGGAAAAGGTAAAGGTGGGTGTGCAAAATTTACAGCCTTTTTTTGCACAATTTCGTTTGCTATCGCGTTTTTTTTTGTTGGTATTATGTCAGACGAAAAAATGCAAAAAAGTATACATTTGTCTGCAGAAAAATAAACTGCGTAATGCGTCAGTATTGACCTACTACTGCTAACGGCTGTTTTTCGTGTGCTAATTCACTATTGCGGGCTGGTGTGGAAAACTGATGACACAATTATGTAACACAATCGCACGTATGGCGGAGGGAATCGCATACATATTATATATTATTTTTACGATAAATTAAATTGCACATTAAGCAGAAATTTCTATCACTTTTTAAAAGTTAAATAGCTTTCTTGGTCGAACTACAGAAGTTTGTCGAGTCGGCCCGCCGACTGTTTCGGCTGCCAAACCGGCGCTGTTTTGTTTGTGTTCGACGCGCCGCGCGCCGGCGTTTTAGTGTACTATTGAGAACTTCCAGAAGCAGCAGCAGCAGCAGAAGAGGAAGAACTGTTTGCGCCTGTTTGCTGCGACTGTTGTTGCTGACCTGCACCACTAGCGTTAGCAGCAGAACCACCACCTGAAGCAGCACCGGCGCCAGCATCAGCGGCAGCGTTAGCAGTTCTAGCATTCGGATCGTAGTCTTCGCGTTCGATTTCAACCTTCTCAACCACAGGCGGAAGTTGCGATGTACTTTCTTGTACAACTGGCGGCACCGTAACTTCCTTGGGCGGAAGCTCGTTGAGCCGTTCTGTGCGAGTATGCTTGACAATGAGCTTTGGTAAGTAGCGATTCTGGATGAATGTCAACGTTTGGATCTGCTGTTTCGGGTGGTTGACGCGTTGCAAGTTGGTGACATAGTTCGTGTTGACATTGAGCGTCTTCAAATAGCTGACAGTATTGTTGTTGTGCACCGTGATCTTCTTGTTTTGCGTAGAGAACGTGTTGATGAGCTTATTCGATACGACTTCTTGTTGTTTATTAATTTCGGGGAAGATTTGCAAATAGTGTCGGCTATCACCTTCGCGAACTTCCTCTATCGGTGGCAACTCAACCAGCGGCACATCTGTCGTCTGATCTTCCGGCTTGCCGTAAGGTTTAACTATATTATCGAAATCAATACCGGCGTATAATTTGTCCATTGTTATGCCATCAGCAGTCGCAAGCGATTCGCCGTGATCTGTTAGCAAACCCATAGCTGCAAACGAGTTCTCTACAGCGGCGTTTGTTAGACTTTTAGCATCCGTCGCTAAACCATTCGATTGCGTGCGAGAATATTCTTGCTGTTGTTGAGCCTCATTTGGGGACATGGCGTTGTTATCCTGTTGTTGTTGTTGCGGCGGTACATTGTTGCTTAGTGGCAACGAAGCCGAGAGCTGTTGTTTTAACGCGTAAGAGAGAATTCCGATAAAATTGCATGCAAATTAACACTTCAAGGTGCCTCTCAATTTATAATACTTACGCGGGCAATTACCAGCAGCGAACTGATGATTGTTAACTTCATCTTAGAACAGAAAACTTTGCCGCTGGGCAAAATGTCCGATGATATATAATAAATAAGAATAATAATAAATAATAACCAACTGTTAAACAACAGTGTGGATAGAGGCTTTTATATGTATGAAGCGACTGTCGGTTATACCGACGATGATGAAACGGATTGATTATGCAGCATATACTAAAGTTCAAATTCTGATACTTTTTATATTGTTGTTAACAACAATAGCGCTAGCGGGCATGAAGGAATGCGGTATTGTTGATGATGATTCGCGCGCAATTAGGCACAGCATTATTCATTTAGTCACACAAATCACGTCCAAACTTTTGTTATTATGGCGTTGCTTATAAGCGGAAAGGCAGGTTTCGAAACGGCATCATTTACCTGCAGGGCTACAATTCTGCAGCAATAGTTTAAACTGCGTGTGTTTGACGCACGCGCACATGCACACACAAACACAGCGCGCACATGGAGAAATTCTAACCACCAAAATTAGTCACGCGTGTGTGTGCGTACATGACACGTACATGTGTCTTTGTACACGTTTTGGCCGGTAGCCGGTAGTAGTTGTCAACCGACCGCATTAACGGAAACGTCTGCCAGTGTTAAAACACCACCAACTTATAGCCGACATCTAACGGCACCACGCAGCGAGACTCATCATCAGCATGAATTAGAAGGCGTTGCCGCAGTGTAGAGGAGAAAAAAAACAAATCGAAGCGGGATGTTGTTAGCAGCAAGTGGACAAAAAAAACAGGCTAAGTAGTTTTGTTGTACGAAGTTTATTACCTACACGTATACACCCACCTCTGCTAATTATTCGTTCCCTACTGTTTTACTGCTTCAACCTGGTTGAGTTTTACAGACACTGCTTTTGCTGCGCGACGCATAGTTAATTTATGGCCAGCGAAGCGCGCTTCAAAACTGAATGACGAGTCTTCATCAAAACAACGCCGGGCAACACCATGTACCTAACTGCAATCGCGCGCGCGCTGGTCCTGAAGAAGCTCGCAAAAAGTGTCAAATTTGCACTTGATCCTAAAATTGGTATATTAGGTGATCGTGTGGCTGTGAGTAGCTTCGTATATAATTGCGTAGTAGTTTCAGTTTGTCTCTCATGCTCGCATTTTAAAAGGCTAATTTATCAATCGTAGCAGGTGATATAGTTCTATCGAAAGCTATTGTTGCTATACTTCTATGGAGAAATTGCAGCGGTGGGCGGAGAAAGCTTAGCTTACACACACACAGAGGTAAAGTTTGACGCACTTTATTCACAAAAGTTGCCGTGTATACTATCCTTTTTCGGATGATCCGGAAGCCATGTATAGTAAAATAGTACAAGTAGTGCAAAATACCGTTCTGCAGTGCGTAGAGTTTCAGATAATTTCCGGCGATTAATTAAAAGTTGATCGCTCGGCGCCGTCCACTATAGTCACTAATATTGTGTGGGTCTACCGTAAACAGCCGACTCCGTGTACGACGAGTGCGCCTTTGGCAGACGACGTTGAACAGACAACGTGCGGACGCAAGCGCGTGCAACAAATTTGCCGCAGTCGAAACAATACAGTGAGCGACAAATGCGAGTGAAGAACAATGGGCAGGAGTGACTGCAGTGAGTCACTTCGTCGCCCGTCTTTCTGTCCGCCGTCGTCTTCCCACGCGCACTCTAGCGCACGCGCTGTCGTTGTGCACATTGTCGGCTGTTTACGGTAGACCCATTGTGTGTAGTGTCTACCAGCAACTGTCTTCCTCTTCCTCTTCCTCCTTCCTTTTAGAAAGGTTCCTTCGTTTTTCACCTTCCTTTTCCACCTTTCTCTTCCTCTTCCTTCATTTTTATTCAAAGTAACCTTTCGTTCCTCCTTACATTCCTTTTTCCGTGAGAATAGGAAGGTAAAAGAAATGTCTGTTTTTCACGCAATGCAGCTGATACTGCCATTGCAACATCATTTTTCTGGTGTTGCCTGCAAGAATAACCCCCCATTTTACCAATTCGCGCAGAATATTGCCTAAAAAAGGATAAACTTTTCTTTCCATGCGCAATTTTACATTACTTTGTTCTTCTTTTTTGGCGTAGGAAAGAGGAAGGAGAAAGGTTTCTCCATTCATTTCTTGTGAAAAATTTGAAAAAGGAAGGATTCCTACCTTTCGTTCCTTCGTAAAAAAACGTAGTAACCTTTTATTTCACCTTTCATTTCTTTGCAAAAATCGTTAGGAAGACACTTGCTGGTGTATACGGCGCACTGTGTTGCAAACAAACGAAGGAAATTCAACGCAGCTCCTTCTATGGTTTCGAGTAAATGCTGTCGCAATTAACAACAAGCTTTAGCGTATATTTCCCTAAACTTTCAATCGCGAAACAAAAAGAATGTTTCCAGAAAAGCAGTTTTCTGCGCGTTTTCACAATTTAGTAGAGGGCATCATCAAATGTTTGCACAATATGAGCAACCAAATCGTTCAGTCTCACAACCACGCTCATCAAGTAAATACGCCGAACACCAAACACGTATACAGGGAACCAAACAATTGGAGCCAATAGTGGAAAATTATATTACGTCGTTATTTTCAGCAACGATCTTGGATACAAGCGAGCCAATTCGTTTTTCCATTTGTACTTTTCGTGCACGAAAAAAAGTTTCTCGAGTAACTTACTTCCGTAGCTGACTGAACACTCCACTCCGGACTCCGGACTTCTTCACAACAGCGATTTTAATTAAGAAGCGCCGTATTTTTTTCCCCACGAATGATCTTCATTTTGTTGTATTCGATACTTGCGTGGTGTTCAGCGTGTCTACTGAGTCAGTGCAACTTGCAGCTTACTCCTATTTAAAGGTGAATCATTATCGTTATTAAACTTAAAATAGTTTAGAACAAGGAACGGAACTTCAGCCGCTGAAGTTCAGCGGTGTAAGAAGTTTTCGCTCAGCAGACCAGAAATAATCATATTGTTCCTGATTTACTTTGTGGAGATATCCGGGCAAGTTGCTGCTTTTCGATTTTGCTTTGAGGGACGGTTTTTCGCAAATCGCGAATGTGGAGACGTCGGCTTCTGTTTGGAGGCAGGCTTCTTTGCCGGTCTGTTCGGGGGTTTAGGCATTCTTGCGGCGGTGGATCTTGCTATTCCAACCTATTTGGCTTCGTTCCATTCTGTAGCTTACTTAGTGTCGAGTATCTTTCCGGGTTTTGAATTGGTTGAAAAGGTTCGTGAATCCTGTGAGCCGTAGTGCACTTCTGCTGGCGTTGTGGAGCTGTCATCGATGGAGAGACGTGGCGAGCAGAGATAGTGGGATATGCTTTTGTGTGATTTTGTACGGGATGAGATGTTGCTAATGCGTCTTTAATTGAGAGCACCCGCTTGTTGGCGGCTGCGACAGATGAGTCTGGATGTTGATTGCGCGCTTTCCCGATGTTTGCGGTTGGTAAGTTGCTTGATGAGCATTCGTTTTGTATTGCTTTGGCGCTTCGTTTGGGTGCGCCTATTTGTTGTTCGCAGGTGTGCAAATGCGGTAGGGAGGTCGATGAGTTAGGTCGTCACGCCTTTTGCTGCTTAAGAAACAGCGTTAAGTATGCGCGTCACGCAACGTTGAATGATGTCGTGTGTCGTGCGCCGGCGCTATTGGAGTTGAGTGGTCTCGACCGTGTGGACGGCAGGCGACCTGACGGTGTCACAATATACCCGTGGCAGCGGGGTCGGTGTGTGGTGTGGGATGCGACGTGCATAGACACGCTTGCGCCGTCTCACGTAGCGCGCAGTGCAGCGGGCGCGGGCGAGGCGGCGAAGGAAAAAGAAAAAGGAAGGACCAAAAAGTACTTGAACTTGCTAGATCGTTACGATTGTTCCGCTTGCTTTTGAAGCGTTTGGGTCGTGGGGCCCGGTGGCTATAGAATTTATTCCGAAGTGGGTCGTCGGGTTTATGAACATACAGGTGAGCCGCGTTTGCATGAATATCTGCGACAGGGGTTGGCCATCGCGGTTCAGCCTGGTAATGTGGCGGCGGTTTCAAGTACTCAGCCGCCGTCCAGAGAATTAGGTGAGGTATTTTACATTTTGGGGGGTAAGGGTAATCCTTTGAAAGGCCGTTGCAGGCGGAACGGCGGACTTTGGTTAGTTCTATTTTTGTTAGTTTGTTTTGTTTGTTAACAATTTTATGTAAAAAAAACAACGAAAAACTCAAGACTAAATAATTATTAATTATCTGTTCGTATAAAGTTTCATATACACAAAATTCTTCATAAATTTTTATACATCCTTCCAGGTAATGTATTACGTCTAACATAGCACAAGAAGAGAATTAATGTAAAGCATTTCGAATTTAAAGATACTGACAATTTTTGACAAATAAATAAAAGCTGTGCTTAAGCTTTAGCTATCAGTTTTTGCAAAGCTTTCTTTGCACGAGCAAGTGTCGGCGCGTCAGCTAGAGCGGCGGCGGCTGCTTGCTGCTCTGCACCACCACCAGCGTTAGCAGCAGCAGCAGCAGCTGCACCAGAAGCTTCATACACAGCTCTAGCATCCTTATCGTAGTCTTCGCGTTCGATTTCAACCTTCTCAATAATAGGCGGTAGTTGCGATGTACTTTCTTCCACAACTGGCGGCACAGTAATTTCCTTGGGCGGAAGTTCGTTGACTCTGTCGGTGCGCGTGTGTTTCACAACCAACTTGGGTACATAACGATTCTGAATAAAAGTCAACGTTTGGATCTGCTGTTTCGGATGGTTGACGCGTTGCAAGTTGGTTACATAGTTCGTGTTGACGTTGAGCGTCTTCAAATAGCTGACAGTGTTGTTGCTGTGCACCGTAATCTTCTTGTTTTGAATCGAAAACGTGTTGATGAGCTTATTCGATACGACTTCTTGTTTCTTGTTAATGTCCGGAAAGATTTGCAAATAGTGTCGGCTATCGCCTTCGCGCACCTCTTCTACGGGCGGCAATTCTACTGGTGGTATATCCATAGTTTGATCTTCCGGCTTGCCGTACGGTTGAACGAGATTGTCGAAATCAATACCGGCGTATAGTTTGTCCATAGTTATACCGTCGGCAGTCGCAACTGAAGCGCCGTTGTCAGTGCTAAGTCCCAACGCACCGAGACCGCCGTCCGCGGTGGCTGCTGCGTCCAAACTGTAAGGGTGCGCGGCTTCTGCAACAGCGGGCGGAGCTTCAGGTTTTGCTTCAGCGGCTGGCGATGCTGCTGCTGCAGCACTGTTAGCATTCTGGGTTTGCGCAGCGGTTCCTTCAGCTGTCGACGCTAACGACGCTAACGAGGATGCCGATTGGTCTTGTTGTTGTTGAGGATCCAGTGCTCTTTTTTTGAACTTGCCTGGAAGCGCTTGTTTTAGCCGCAAGCGGTAATGATGACACAAGCTGCGTGTGTGACTATACGTAGCGATAATACGAAAGCAAATGTTGCATTTGTACACATACACGGTCTCCCGTGTCTGTAACTTTGTCCAATACAAATTAATTAGCGAAAAAGTTATAGACACGAGGGACCGTGTATGTACGTTCCATTCCAAACCTCTAACCAACAAACGTACGTACCTGTGTCGCGACAAAGAGGAAGCAGCAAAATACGATAAACTTCATTCTTTATCGCGCTGCTATACAAATAGTACACGTAAGTAGTAGTTTCGTTTCCGGCAAAACGAAACTAGCATAAGCTTTTAATTAATTATAAAAACGATGAAATATATTAAAAATAAATACTCCTATCATACTTGGCATCTGGTTACGCTTTTATACGGGGGGCCGAAATTGCGGCACGCGCGGCGCGCATTTGTCACCGTTGTAAGCGCCCTTGCAAAAAAGCACACTTCATTCTTGTATACGAAGATTAGTACCCTACACTGCTATATTGTATTCCTGTTATCGGAAGTGAACGAGTACGATTATTATTTATATGACATCTTCTCATAAAAAAAATCATTCTCCTGCACACGTATAAGTTAGTTGAGATTTCATTTAACCTTGGAAGAAGAAATTCAAGTTTCCGGTCAAATTTAATAATCGCCGTGCGTATACAACTCTCTCTCTCTCTCTCTGCTGCCCGTCACCACACGTGTGCAGTGCAACTATAATTACACTGCGTCATCAGCGTTATACTAAAAAACGCAACCGAAGTTGCATTAACCGAAACAGTGCATTAATCATGATGACAACTAGTACCGTTATACGCGGCTGTACACGCGGCAACATACGTACGTGTAGTAACAAAAGGTGCACACAAGCTGCACGGGGAAAACTAGCGGTGAACAAAATGTGTGTAGGCGAAACCCACTGGGCGACAACAAGCAGTTTTATTGAATGCAATATGGCAACAGGGTTGCTGCGCTGATCCATACTGCCTTCTGTTGGACCGGTTAGTAGAGACTGGCAAACTTTTCTTGTTTTTCAAGAATTAATCAAGTAACATGTCCACGTTGTAGAAAACGAGAACAAAACATTCAGAACACTGTTTGCTATTTCAAACACTTAAAATTCGTAAGTAACAGGTATAACCGACAAAAACCGCGTAAATTTTGACCTTTTTTCGATACGCAGCAATAATTGTGAACCAGTGAATCACTTTCTCGTTTTCTATAAAATGCCTGTTCGTACTTGTTAAGCGTATTATTCCAATTCAAGTCAGTTTAAGATCAGTCCTAAAGTTTATCCATATATAAACTGAGTTTTATGCGGCTTTTGTCGGTCATACCATGTTCTGCCATTTGAAAATTTTAGGTGTTTCAGTTAAAATGGCGCGTAGTATTGCGAATTTTTCTCTCATTTTGTAGTGCGTGGACATGTTTCTTGACTAATTCTTGAAAAACAAACAAAAGTTTGCCAGTCACTAGTACAATCGGTAATAAAAGCGGTATGTTTCGGCACCGCAGTGGACAATACGTATACACACCGCATTACCAGTTCATCTGATTATACACACACTATTGCGGCAACAACGTTATTAATGTGTCAAAAAATATAACAATGGAAGCCGCATTTACAGCGTACGTACGAGCAGCAGGCGGCATGTGGGGGTCGGAACAGCCAGCGCTCAGTGAGTGGTACCGTTGGATTCAGCGTAAAAAGTTAGGCATAGTGGTGCCAAAAAAAACGAAATTAAAGCACATTGGAGGAAAGTCTGCAATGTCTGAAATTCTAAAGTCCCAACCTACTGCTTGTCAAGTGCTAAAAAAACTCTAACTATGCGCCTGTGAGCTTTAATTTACTATTTTTTTCACCTCACTGTGTGTAGTTTTTTAGGCTGAATCTAAAAGTAGTGTTTCCTATGCGATGATCGTTGCCGAAGCCATACGCGCCTTATCAAGATTAATTCCGCATGTAGGGAAGCAGTACTTCGGGACTTTGCAATTTCGGACATTGCTGACTTTCCCCCAATGTGCTTTAATTTCGTTCTTTTTGACGCAACTATACCTAACTTTTTACGCTGAATCCAACGGTATCACTCGCTAAGCGGTGGCTGTTCCGACCCCCACATGCCACCTGCTGCGTACGAGTTCCGGGGGCTATTAACGGTACTAACACAAATTTAGTGTTTATTTGCGGTTTACTTTGTCACCTCGCTGTGCGGAAGAGAAAAAGGCGGAGCTTTCACTTATGTATAATTAATCGATTTCTGGCTAAAGTTTTATATAAGCAACCAATGGTTGACACATTAAGTTGCCAATCATGTGTGTGATACATTTTCTTTACACACAACAGACGAGGAGCGCTTTGCAAAAGAACTCATTGTAATAGTACCAATCTACAATATATTACTATGTTATAATTCCTGCCGATATATCCGTCCAAAACAATACTAGTTTCATTTTGTACTGCTGCTACGTACGTACATCGCTGCTAACAAATTACTGCACCGCGGTAACCGCGGTTTTCGAGTGCGCATTCTAAATTCAAGTTTCAAAGTAAAACAAACCAAAAAGGGTTTTAACTATTTTTGTTGTTGTAATTTCTACACACGGCGCAACTTGACAACGTCATAAAGTGTTCTGCGGCGAAACAGTGTGTGATTAACGTTTACCGCTTACACTGGTCAAAATTTTATTCGCGTTTTAAAAAACGTCGTCAAACGCTTTTCAAATTTTCTTCGATTTTGAACATGATCAAATTTTAAACTTTTCGTCGTCAAATTTTAAGGGCTAGTTTCGAGTCAAACGTAGCAAAAATAATTTAAGACAAAATTTGAAGTTATTTATCACAGTTGTTAGTTTTTATTTCACTTGAAAACCAATAAAAAACTTGCTGGGTTCGCATTTTTTTATTTTAACCTATTCCATAAAATAATTTTCGGTCAAATATACCAAAAACAAAATTTATTAAAATTTGAAGTTATTTATCACAGTTGTTAGTTTTTTTTCACTTGGAAACCAATGAAAAATTTGGTGGGTTCGCATTATTTTATTTTAACCTATTTCAAAGAATAATTTTCGGTCAAATATACCAAAAAAAATTTTTATTAAAATTTGAAGTTCTTTATTGTACTTTGCAATTTCTTGTTATTTTTTAGCGCATGGAAAAAATAGTGATTTACGAATTTATTATTAAAATTTTCGCTAATTTTTTCTCGAAAACACAATGGCAACACAAAATTATTATTATTACGCCGACGATCTTACATTTTTTTAATCAATAAAATCCTGTCGTAAGTATAAGAACAACAAGTTTAACAAGCAATAACAGCATTCGATCCCAACGAAGAGAAAAACCCATTTCCAGTTATCAAATGGGCACAGATAAGCGTACTTTACATGTACCGGGGTGGTCAGAC
>CAXARX010000376.1:0-23577 GCA_963971425.1 Bryoerythrophyllum caledonicum | reverse complement strand
ATGCCAGAACTCTACAACAATTTACGCCACCCGGAGGAGTCGGCCGTCAACAGCAGACTGTTGTTACGAGCGCTCTATCGTCATCTACAGATAATATTACGCCTCCGAAATCTATTGTAGGCGCCACTAGCGGTGGGACATTCACTACTATTGGCACTAATCCACAACTGTTAGCCATGTCGTCGGCTATATCTGCACTTAATCAGCCGTTTTGCCGATCCAACGCCACTAGTAGTGGAGGAACATTAAGTCCACCTCCAAGTTCAGGGTCTTCTTCCTTGCGAAATGGTCATCCAGCAATGTTGCTTCGTGTGCAGTCGACACCTGAAGATGCTACCGTAAGAAAACAAGCGCTTGCACAAGGAGCGGGAACGTCTTCTGTTAATGCTGACGCAAATGAAGCTTCCTCGTCAGCAGCGCCAAAAACAGTTAGTGATACTGCGCTGCAAACTACTGGTGGTGGTGGCATCCTGGAAGCGGCAAGTCGAACTACTGCTGCTGGTCCGACTGAAACAGCAATGTCGGTTATACGGCATTATCTGCTGCGTAATTTACGACGTGGTCTACCTGAAATTATCAATTCGTTTGATCGGCGTTTGTGCAAACTTATATCAAAACGGCTCGACGAACTTCGCAGCGTAGCGCCAAATAGCGCCTCGTATCGAACCAACATGAAGCGACTCAAATTGCCGTCGTTGGAGCCGATTTTACTGTATCTAATTCGCCTGCCTATGCTGGTACTTCAAGAAGCTATGCTGATTAGACAGAATCAACGACCATCGAGTTTGCTAGACTATACTAGCATATTGCAGCTTAAAAGTGAGTGTAATGAAATCTTGTCTATCGCAAGTTTGGCTCGGCGACAGTACATTGAGCTTGCTAGTCGGCTGGCTTTCAACTCTAAACATATCATCGAAGCAACGCTCGACGAGTTTGACGAGCAGTTCCATGAAATGATTACACTATACATTGAATATCTCTCCGAAGCTGTTACATGCGTGCACGCTGCACACGTGAGCGTTCATACGGGAAGTTCGTTTGGTGGAGGTGTAAATAAAGATATGCTTGAAAGTGAATGGCGTTTCGTATGGCAAAAGCTCGATACGATTTCGGAAAGCAACTACATACTGCCAAAAGCGTTTTGTGAAATAACTTCACAAATATTTATGACAATTTCCGATTACCTCAGTCAAGGCATGGAGGAATTTTTTGCCGACCTGCAGAAAGCATGTGAACTTCAGGAACGACCTCGTCAGCAGAAGCTGACAAGATCGCAGACTGAATTCGCACCTAAAACGGCGGCAGTCGCCGCAACCGATGCCGGCGTGGTTGTAAAGAAAGCTGTTACTGCTGCAACTACAACTGCAGAAGCTGAAGATGACGAAGACGATGAAGAAGATGACGATGAGGAAGAGGATAATGATGATGATGAAGCCAGTACTGTTGGTGGTGAAACGACGACAGAAGAAGATAACGACGCTGACGATGAGAGCGATTTAGAGCGCGCCAGTATCGCTAGTATTAACGGTAGTGATGGTGCGAACGATATAGATGATGAGGATGAGTACGAAGACGACGCAAGTGCAAAACGATCGAGCGCTACTGCCGCAGGTATGATCGATGCCGATGTTAATGCGCGACGCGAGCGACTTCGTAAGCGCGATGCATATCGTTTGTTTATGCGTCGCTGTAAGCTGCTGTACAATCAGGCTACAGAGCGCGCGCAGGACGCACTCAAGTTTGGCAAGATTTTGCGTAAAGATTTGGAGATTTGCTGCATCTACGAGCGAAATGTCGGACTTGATAAGTTTCTCGAAGGATTAGAAGGCACCGGGCATCATCGCGTAACATTTTCATACACCACGAGTGATTGGCAGCAGCAGCAGCAGCAGCGTGGCGGGAACAACAGTGTCGTTAAGCGCGGTACGAGTGCTACGACTGCTGATAGCAGCAGTACTGCAGCTTTGTCGTCGTCGAAAAGTTCTTCAAGCGCTGGTAGCGAATTAAATCGTCGTGCTTCCTCTGGCAGTAGTGAAGTGATGGCAACGCCTTCAGCAAGTTTGGAAACATGCATGTTTTTTGTTCCCGATACGATTGCGGACGACTCGGATCTAATACGTCAGTTGCTTAGCTCGCCCGTAGGTGCGCAAGTTTTTGATGCGCACGATCAAGGCTATCTGCTTGTTGTACCTATCGACGAAGCATATCATTCGTTCAGATTTCGATCTTCGAATAGCGGTAGCAATGTTCAGCAGCAAGCAGACAGCGGCTATCAGGCAAGTGGCGGCGGGGGCAGCAGCAGCAGCACGTTTTCTGCTACCGATATTACGGCTCCTGGTGCACCAGCGACGTTTGCGCGACAGTCGTCGATGCGACCATCTTCATCCAATACGTCCATAAACGCAACTGGCAGCCGTGCTTCGGCGCCGAAAAAGACTGTCGAATTCCTTATGAATGATGACGACGACGAGGACAACGATGTCGAAGGCGTTCGTGTCGCTGTTGATAGAAAAAGCGAAGGCGGACACGTCAGTAGGCCGCTCGCGGCGCTTGGGGGTGTTGATTTGAGTTTAAAACTTCCATCCAGAAGATCGCTATCGGAAATGATTGATACAGGTATTATGTGCTTTACAAAAGCAGCCGCTACTTTTTTTGCTCTTACTTAGTGATGAGATCCATTCTTGCTCGCGAAGTAAAACGTTATCGATTCGCACTTTGTTGCTTGTAAAAGCTTTGAAATATTCTTGCCCCACGTATATTGCTGCGGCAACAATGCGCAGAGGTTGAGAGTGCGAGCCTAAAAGCAACAAAGTGTATAAGAAACGACGTTTTGTGTCGAAGGCGCATTCTGAAAGAGAAGTGGAGATGAACAAAATCTTTATGACTTTCAAATTGAAAGTTTCAGTGAGTCTGGAAAATAAGTTTGTTTTTTTTTGTATTCTCGTAGCTCGCAATCAACCGAATGATGCGTCGCCTTTTGCACGTAAAACTTTATATCGTCGTACTGCATCGGCTTTGCTCGAATGGAAAGGTCCTACTATTGTTATTGAAAGCGGCAGCGGTGATCATGGCTTTGCAATGACGCGATTTCCTATGCACGTACACGAACGCGAAGTGCAGTTTGTCGTACTCCGAAATAACGATCTTTTCCTTAAACGCAAAGATTTTGAACGCATAATAATGCGCGCACTCGAAGATGCCGTGCCGAGTGCCGAGCAACCGATTGTTTGCCAACGTATGCAGTCGCCGTGTCACTCGCATATTTTCAATGTTCTACAGCAGCTTAAAACTCGAGCTACTGACGCTGGTGTGGCCATGTTAGCTGGCGTTGGTCGTATTGAACAGCAACACGCAGTAATTGCTTACGCGCTTGATGCGGCATTTATCGATACATCCGGTACTATCAACAGCAATAACAGCTTGTCGGCTTCTTTTAACCGTACAATATCACTCTTTTCATCGTCATCATCAATGAGTGGCGGTGGATTAGCTGCCGCTAGCAACGTCGTGGGAAATATGCCTGCTTTGGAGCGTGTTGATTCGACTAACACACTAAGCAGCAGCGTGGGTTCTTATCCTGGACTTGCTGGCGGCCCGGACGGTTTTGTAGCAGCAGCACGACGCGGTTCATTGCAGACGACAATTGGCGGCGGAGGAACGAGCTGGGCTGTAACCGCCCCGAGTTCCGCATCGAATTCGTCAACTTTGCAGTCGGCACATCGGCAGTTGGTTATCTACCTGTACGATCGTTTGATGGAATTTGCACGCGAACTGATTCGGTTGTTTACGAAAGGCGAATCGCCTGAAGTCAGCCTATTTCTGCTGAACGTGTTGAAAGCGTGGATGTCGTTTGTTATGCAGCGTACTGAGCGTGGTCGCTTAGGCGTTCGGCCGCGATGGACTCATGTCGGGTTTGAATTTATCGCGCTAGCTGTACAAGCTGCTCATACGCGATACCTGAAAAACGACGAGTTTAGTCAGTTTAAAGATGCTGTACGACGCTGCATTGATCATATTATTGGCGAATCGATGGAGGAAATTGAAAATATGCGGGCAGTAGTCGGTGCAGCCATGGGCATACCGACACCAGCTCCACCGCCTGAGACTACATTTGAAACAACACCAATGTTGATCGATGCTGAATCGGCGCAGAGTCCTGCCGATGAGGTGACTTCAACAAAGCCGATTGCTATTGATCTTTTGTCGCTGTTGCCAAAGACACTGTCGTGGCCAGTGCATTCACGTTCCAATAATGCCGCCGCTGTTCCGTCGTCTACGATAGATGGCGCGCCTATGCTAGCTAGAATAGGTTTGCCGGCACCGAACATCACAGCGAGTGCTGCTGCTGCTGCTGCGCATACCGTTACGCTTGTCCATTCGCAGCACACTAGCGGTGGCGGATTGACCGTAATCCCTCAAGTGCAGTCGACTCAAGCAGAATTAGCGACGGGAGGCGCAGAAATCAAACGTAATTGGACAACTATTAAAAGTTGTACAAATTCAGGTACAAGTGGAGGTTTTGTATGTAACTTGAACACGTTAGAAGAGGAACCTGCTGTTGTCAGTAGTACTAGCAGCTCATCGATTTTGCCGACAAAAACGTCTGCTAATAATAATAATAACGAGTTTAAGCCCATTTCCTATGCCGCGTTCGATGCAAGTGGTTTAATTTTACCCATGTATGCCGGAATAGCCGGTGCAGCTGCGGCTTCCACTTCTGCTGTTGCTGCTGCTGCTGTTGCTGTTACTCAACGCGTGCCTTCGGAATCAGCGACATATGCGGCTGCGACTGCCAGTGCTATTGCTGGAAGCTCAACCGTCACATTTGCCAATAATCTTGTCAGCAGCACTACTAGCATCAATAGCAACACCAACAACTGCACAATTTCAACCAACGCTTCGTCTGGTGTTTACGTTATGCCTGCGCATCGTTTTCGCCACGCATGCGATAAACTCGATCGTGATCGTACGGATAAGTTGCTGAGCAGTAAACTTATCGGCCGTATTGTTCCGGGTAAACCTGATACGGCAAAGCATTTACGTTCGCGTCGGGTTAATTTTCGCTGGCAACGCGGTGAACTACTCGGACAAGGCAAATACGGTAAAGTTTTTCAGGCCGTCAATCTCGATGAAGGTCGAACTATTGCAGTCAAATGCTTTTCGGAAAGCGCCGGCCCGCAAGCCAAACAATTTATGGAACTGATGGAGGAAATTGATCGCGAAATGGTTGTATTGGAAGGTTTAGATCATGAAAATATCGTCAAATATTACGGCGTCGAAGTACATCGCGACGAAGTGTGTATTTTTATGGAATATTGTAATGGCGGCGATTTATCGATTGCAGCGCGGCAAGGCTTGTCACTGCCGGTCATTAGAAATTATACTGCTCAAATTCTACGCGGCATTCAGTACTTGCACGATAACAAAATTATACATCTCGATATGAAAGGTGAAAATATTTTGGTGACAAAAGATGGCGAATATGTTAAAATTGCTGACTTCAATACGGCCGTCAAGCTGCGCTCGTCGATGACGGTTACGGCCGACGTACCTGATTTGCCGGTCGGGACGCCGGCTTTCATGGCGCCGGAGATGATTAACCGCTCGTCGACGCCGGGTCGCAGCGCCGACATATGGAGCATTGGGTGTTGTGTTGTGCAAATGCTGTGCGGAAAGCCGCCGTTTTTCGAAATGAATAATAGCTTTCAGGTTATGTTTGCCATCGGACAAGGTAGGCCGCCGAAAATACCTGAAAACGCTTCGAAAGATGGAAACGACTTTTTACGTGCATGCTTTGCGCCGGAGCCACAAAGTAGACCAATGTCTAGTGATTTGTTGCACTATAAATTTGTTGCTGGTGTGTGAGCAGCAAGTTGCGGTATATGAAAAAAATCAAAATGTTCACGATATTGTGGTTCGGTAATTACGTATGTACTTTGCAAAGGTTTTCCTTGCTTACGTTTGTTGTACAGTTTCCTATTCCTTGTTGGTTTTTTCAAATTCTTCTTTGCTTCATCCACGTATCCGTAATGTATAATGTATAGTACAGTAATATTGAAATAAGTCGCGTGTTTTTTGTATTATAGTCTATCACGTACTTGGGTTTGCTGCTTTGCCAATACACTGGTCATCGCGAATTGCCAGCGCACCAGTTTTCAACTTCCACGTTTTAAAAAAAAAGTTTGGTAAAGTATAGTATTGCAAGTTTCTGTTCGCAGCTGCAAAAGTAAAAGTCTTGGAGCCTTGCGCTCGAACTCGCACTGGCCCGTAGTAAAAAAAGCAGCAACCCCCTTTCCCTACTCTAAGTACAATCTTCCATAAAACAATTAGAACCCGATGCAGCAAAAGCGCGTGCACTATGTACACAGCAATAACGTAATTGACAGGTGATTTTGTGCACGCGCGCACGTATTAAGCAGAATCGGGTTCTGATTGTTTTATGGGAAGACTCTATCGTAGTTGCTTAAGTCAATTAGTATAATATGCAATATAGTTACTAAACTTTGTTATTTTGTCGAAAACAAAAATGAGCCGGAGGAAAGAAAGCTGGAAACTGCCGAAAGTAGTTCAAAAAAGATTTAAACAACCGAAAAAAGTCAATTTGTCTTTCTAGCAAGTGGTACAGACATACTGTACCACCGCCGGATCTTGCCGCAAATTATTGGTATGCAGCGTAATACGCAGACTCGTCGCGAACGCACCTATAAAATGAATTACTGTGCACGTGTGCTTTAATTAATTGTTCATCACGCCCACCCGTACACACGCACTACTGTAGCCATTTTTTGCATACTTATAATTTGCGGCAAGATATGGCGGTAGAGCAGTATCTAAAGTTTTAACGAACAAGAGAGAGATCGAGTATAAAATCAAAATTTAATTTTTTTTTGTGGCCCAAACAACAATTCAAGGCCCGTGTTCATATTCATATTCATATTCATATTCATACCATGAGAGCAGGTGAATGCCTCCTTGGTAGATAAAACATTAGTCTAACAGACAACAGCAGTTAAGTGCAAGCAATAAACAGAATGACTATCCATACCAGTGTGGATATAGAGAATAAATCAAAGTAAATCAAAGGTTCAACATCTGTCACACATGCTGCACAAACAGAACCAATGTGAAGCACTGAAACACCGAAAATAATCAAAGGTACAACATGTGTCACAAAAGTTTTAATAATGAATACTCTCTACTTCTGCAGAACAAATTCCTGGCATAGATTACGAAATAAGTTAAATGAGAGCTTTTTGTCAACAATCAGTTTGAAACTGTCATTATTCACATATTTGCTATTTATAAAAATGTGGAAAAGTTTAAAACCATGATGTGAGGCAATACAGGCAAAATGCTCCATTTTTGTCGTGCCTAAACGTGGGAGCTGAAAAAGTTTTCGCTCGCGTGTGTTGTAAGTGGGAGCTCCAGCAATAATCAGATTACCATAATCATGATTGCAATAGCTACGATATAAAAATAACAATAACTGAGCATCAGCCATTTGTGAGATAGTAAGCCAGTTAAGTTTATGTAAACGTTGCTCATAAGAAATTGTAACATCTGGAAAACATAAATATTTACTGAAACGACGTTGGACATTCTCGAGCAGATTCATATCACGTATAAAGAAAGGTTTGGTAAAACAGAGCCCATATTGAAGTTTGCCAAGAACCTTAGCTTTGAATAAAATCACGGCAGTGTCCTTGTCGATAGATTTCTCTATTAGCAAACGTTTAATAAAGTAAACAATACAGCTACAACTACGGATAATTTCCTTTGTATGGTGTGAAAATTCCAGCGATTGGTCAATATGCACACCAAGAAATTTGTGATGCGTCACTTCAGAGATAGGGACACTATCGACTGAAAAATTCACATCCACTGGTACATTCTTTCCAGTACCAATTTTTAAAAAGGCGCACTTTGCAGCATTTACTTTCAAACCAGCTTTGTCTAAAGCAACAACATATCTATCGATTAATGATTGTAGATAATGAACGTCATTTGCACAGTTGACAGCACCCATAATTGTAGAATCATCGGCATAAATATTAAAGTTGGTAGCCGAAAATTTTTGCATAGAAGTAGCGTACGACAAAGCATAAAGAAATAAAAGTGGGCCTAATTTCGAGCCCTGAGGAACTCCGCTAACAACTTCCATTTCATCACTGATCACTCCGCCGTTAGAGACAGCAGCACATCTGTCAGTGAGCCAACAAGCAATTATACGCACAACAAAAGCAGGCACTTGATAAAAATATAAAGCCTGTATAAGAACATGATGTGGTACACGATCAAATGCTTTAATTTTAAAAGCAGCAGAATAAATTCATACGAATACGATGTGGCACGTGTGTGCTGCACTGGGCAATCAAAAAGCCGGTTTAGATAACGTGGAAACGTGATGAATTGTATCGAGAGCAAACAGAATTCTCATTAGTCACTTCCTGACCTCACACCATGAAGAAAATGACTTTTGAAGACATAAAAATTAACATAAAATTTACTCGACCAAGGAGAATAAACCAGATACCGTAGTAATTCTAGAACTAAAAACATACTGCATCATCAGTTTCAGTCGAGGTAGAAGTTCACGGGAAAAAACACGATGTACATTCAAACTTCTACCGAATTATGCTCGTCGTTCGCTTGAGCTATACCGCGACAAAAACTAACGATGCAGTGTAGTTTCGGTTGCAGAATTCTTTCGCTGCTGTTAAGCATAGCCCTGTAAAAAATACACAAATAAATACGCACAAAACCTTATTTTTAATTTTTAATAGAATTAATTTCTGCGAAAACTGAGCATGCCATAACTCACACAGTTCTTAAATAATAAGTTAAAAGTTTAACACGCAGCTTAAACAAAAAAAACACATTTCCGCGCGCAGTCAAGCAAAAGTCATAAGCAAACGTTGAGCATGCTGGTCTGCGCGCGGTTACTGATGATTACAAAAACACTAAAAAACTATCATTTTACACACTTAGTATCAGTGAACTACGTACGCTTTTCGCTCTAGCAGCAAACGCGATGCCCCTCTAACGGCGGCAGTACTATAATCATCTAACAAAACCTCCATATTCTTATTTGTTTAACCATAATAACAAGTTCCGCAACCAACAACAAACAAACCCTGGTAACAATTTCTTTTTACTACTGTAGAACTAGTAACCCTTGTATTGCAAGCACATTAGGTGTGCGCGACATAAAAAATATCCCTACGTATAATAACATAATTCATGTACGTATGTACTTCTCTACACAGTTGTGTTCGAATAAAATATAGTATATCTACGTACATAAGCAGGGAAAACAATATCAACATTCCTTCCAGAGAGAATACAAAGTACAACACTTTCGTTTTGTAAAACACACATACTGTGCGTAATAATTCAACTTGCAACAACCGAAAACTTGGTTTTACTACATATAAAATGCTTTCGGCCTCTACACGCCGTAACTTTAATTAAAAACCTCTCTCTACTATTAAAACTTTGAAACAGGTTGTGTGGAATCAAACGAACTACTTTACTACAACTAAAAGTAAACCGATAGATAACGATCCCGTAAACGGCACTAAGTCACAAGATAATGAGTGTACAAAAAAACTACAAGAGTACAAAAAACTAATCAGACATTTTGCATTCTAACAACAACCATAAGTCGACGCAACCGCTAACTTTCGGATCAAATATATTTTATTTCTCTTCGCTTTGATGCGAAGAAAAAACAACATTCAAACGTTAGCAGTTAAGCTCGCTGATGGCTGTTGTCAACAATATTAAAGCATATACATAAAATATTTCACATTTGCGTAATACAAGTTCAAATCACGGATATCAATGTCATTGATAACAACAAGGAAAACACCTACTTCGTTCTAATACGGGTACACACTTTCTGTAGTTAAAAAAACCAAAGCAATTATTCACAACAAAGACTTCCATACGACACACAGAATAATAATAAATATCTGTTATTAAGTATCAAATATTCAAGCTTGAAGAAAAGAAAAGTATAAACTTAAACAACATAACGATGAGATAAAAGAAAGCAACAGCAGATCAAGCAAGCAAGTTAAACCCCAAAAAAATCAATTCCGTTTAGCGGTGAAGTTTTTAAGCTGCTAAATATTAATGAAAAATTAAACATTTTCGCAAACTTAACAACCAGCATTAAACTGATTTGCTCTGTTTTCAACGCTAGTACGTGAGAATAATAATTTACGACAATGCCGGCGTTGGCATTAATATTCATCGGGCGCCGCCGGCGCCTCCATTCCGTCGAAATACATCAGCAACTTCGGCTGCAAATCAGGAGGTGCTGCATAATACGCGGCCAACAGCTTCGCCTTCAAATGTTCTCGTTCGATTTCCAAATCAGAATACTCGAGTTCGTCGTCGAAGATTGCCTGTCGAAGCGCGTCACGTCGCTGCAAAAGTTGTGCAGCTGCTTCTTTCATTTTCTTGCGATGCTCGCGAGCGTAATTAGCTGCCGGTGTGTCGTTAACACAACGACGACCACGAAGCAGTGCGGCTTCCGGTGACGGCGACTGCACTGCTGCTTCAATTTGTTGCGCAGCAATGTTTACAAGATGATTGTTCGTAGCAATTGTAGGCTTTGTCTGATGCAGCACGCGATCGTTTTTCTTTGAATGTGTTATTCCCGCGTTTAGACGAACAACTGATGATGCTACTGATATCGCGCGTTTATGGGCATCAGCAACCGCTGAGGCACGAACCGGCAAAGCTTGGCGCTTGTTATTATTGCGGGCAACAGTGATTTCGTCGTTATTGTCCAATTTCCACGCGGGGGAGACAATAGTCGAAACTGCTTCGTGATCGACAGCATAAAGCGATTTTCCAGTAGGAATATCATTAGTAGCATACGCAGCTGCCTCGACCGCTGACACCATTGAAGGGGACGCTTCGTAACGTGAGAGAGAACCATTGCAACCAAATACGGTAGCGTTATTTGTTGCCACATACGCAAGCGGATACTGCTGTTGATGTATCTCAGCATAGTACGGCGGATATTCAGCAAACTGCATTGGAAGAGAGTGAGAAGCAGCAACATCCGTTTTGATTTGTTCAGTCTGCTTCAAATAATTGTTGTTATGGCTATCAATACCGCTGTTGTTCACGTTATTATTAGGGTAATTAGCCAACATAACGTCACCACTACCATAAGGTGACAAATAGTAGGTAGCGTCGCTATAAAACGCCTCATCCTCACTAAATGGTCTCATCATCATCAAATCCGACTCTGAAAATGCTGCAACTGAAGTGCTGGCAGACTGCTGAAGAGGAACGTGACTTAATGGCACAATAATGCTAGTCGCATCGAGTGGCACGCGCTTGACCTGCTGAGGCTGCAGCCGTTGGGTGTCATTGTCGAGAATAGAGTTAGAAATGTCATCATTGAAAGCAACATCAGCGGTAGAATAACCATAACCTAGAACTTTGTTAGCGCTTTCGTCTGCAGTACTTTGCTGCGCGACTTCCGGCGGTTCGACTTGATCACTTTTCACGGTATTTATACCGTAACTGGTACTACTTAGCAAAACATGGTCGTTTACAACCACCGCGGCTTCTAAAACCAAATTTTCGTAACTTACGACATTGTATGAAGCCCCTTCAAGTTGAGCAGATAATTTGTTAAAAAACTGTTCGATTTCTTCAGCAGTATTCAAATTCTTCAAAGCAACATCGTCCGCACTGCACTTAGTGGCAGATATTAAATCGGAGCATATGTTAGAGCGAGAGGTATTGCTGCTTTGCGTCGAGATATCGGAAACATTTTGCGAAATACCAGATTCCATGTCTCTAGCTTCAGTATTTTGACGTTGCATGATATGGGTTTCTCCGTTACGGACAAAAGAATACAGTTTTTCTTCGCGTTGATTAAAACTAATTATGTACTGCGGCTGAATTTCGAAACGGTTGATTTATCAGCTATTCGCATCGGCAAAAATACAAAGGTATAAAGTCGTCGTCGTCGTCGTCGTCGTCGTGGTTGTGCACAAAATTCCGGCTGCCGGCTGCCGGTGCCGGCGGTCTTCATAAACTGCACAAAACTCCTGCTGCCGGTGTTCGTTCCGGCTGCCGGCGGTTTCATTCCGTCATGAGCACGAATGGCTGCATGGAGTGGCCGGAGTAACTCCGGCGGGCTGCACTCAAGAAGGTGAACGGAAACTTCAAGTTTGTTCGAAGTTGGAAAATAAACAGTGTATATTATTTTCCCTCCTGCAACCATTTTTTAAGATTCCCGTACACAAAACTTGAAATTTGCTTGCAGGTGGGGAATTATTATAAAATTTTTATTTCTCAACTTCGAACCGATTTGAAGTTTCCGTTCACCAAACTTCTTTTGCTCGCAGTTGGGAAATTAAATCCTCCAATGCGAGCCAACTTCAAATTTAGTGTAGGGAAACTTGAAGTCTGTTCGAAGTTGGCGAATAAACATTGTATATTAATTTCCGAATTGCAAGCAAATTTCAAGTCTTGTGTACGGGAAACTTGGAGTTTGCTTCCAGGTGGGAAATTAATGTACAATGATTATTTCCCAACTTCGAACCAATTCTATGGCTGGTTTATGGAAACTTCAAGTTTGTTCGAAGTTGGGAAATAAACATTGTGTATTAATTTCTTTTCTGGGAACGAACTTCAAGTTTGGTGTACGAAACATGAAGTGTGTTCGAAGTTGGGAAATTAACGTTGTATATTAATTTCTCCACTGCGGGCAAATTTCAAGTTTTGTGTACATGAACTTGGACAAGTTGTCTGTACCGAAGCAGCTGAGAAATCAACGTCGTATATTTATTTTTCAATTGCTTAAGTAGCAACGGCGCAGAGCCGATCAAAGTAAAATTAAAGGAAGTGCAAGGGAAGGTTTGGTGCGCAAAGATTTAAGTTTTTTGCGCGAATCTACCCAGTGCACGAAACAGTAGAGGATTTTATTGCTGACAATCAGAACCTAGCTGTACCTGGAGCAGCCGCCTTGGCAGCCGCAGTCGCTGCGGCAAATCCTTCACCTCCACATGTAAGCGACGGGGGCTACGGAAACTCAGTGACAAAACATGACATTTACGACATTTCAATCCCGCATTTACAAGTACGGGCTTTGAAGTGGACAATTTTTCTCCAGTTTCCTTGAGCAATTTTTCACCGATGACAAGAAACCCTGTTTGGATTTACAAAACATAAACGTTTGACGTTAAAAGAACGGTTAAGTACAATGTAGGTTCTGAGATCGGAGGAATCAAGATATGTGGGTTTGAATAACTTTACTTAAAAATTCGTGAACTTGTAAAAGTCTCGAATTGGATTTCCGTATCCCCGAGCGACGCAGCGCAGCTCAGTTACACCACCAAATTAGTGGGCCGCCGCTACTCGGACGACAGTGGCTGGAGTAATGTTGTGACAATTCGATTTCGTCGCGCTCAGCAGCAGACGATGCTGAACATTTGCGGCGTCCACGCCCTTGCGCACGTCATAGATAAAATATTAGGCGACGATCCAGCAGAGGTGGAACGATCTAGCAGAGGTGGAAACGGTATCGAATTGCCTAATACAACAAAGGAAGTAGTTGTAGAACTTCAAGATTAGTTCATTACATCATATGTAATGAAGTTTACTATCTTCCGAAGTTTTGTGCATTTTTCCGGCAGCTTTATGTATTGAGTCGTCGAACAATACTTCGGCTGCCGGCTGCCGGCTGCCGGTGGGTTCATTTTCATTCAAAATTCGTATGAAGACAGCGGGCACCGGCAGCCGGCAGCCGGAATTTTGTGCACAACCGTCGTCGTCGTCTGAGTCACGCAAAATTTAATGGAATTCATCAGCATCATCATCATCTGTGCCAGCTTGTATGTCCGAAAACATTGATCCCGAGTGGGCCCTTGAAATCCGACTGTCGGCTCAACCCTTTCCACAATACACCCAACTGACACTACGCATTATATTTACTATATTCGAAAAGCATCTGCTTCAACGGGAGCTGCCACTAAGACGCAGGCAGGTAGATTAGAGCCAAAACAACAAGCATGTGTCATTGTAGAGGAAAGAAGAAAATCACAAGTTCATTACCGTTAAAGCGCAGATAATTCCCCACCCATCTAATTCCCGAGTTGCTCGTCGAAGAAACGGCCCTCGTAAAAATGTTCATATTGAATCGGGAATTACGCGTACACAGAGCGCCGATAAGAGCTCTCAGAAACTCGGAAATTATCTGCGCTTTAACGGTAGTAGAGTAAATGCTGCAACGCTTGGCAATCTTGATGGCAATGCTATGCTTTGATGCTTGGAATCTGTCTCCTATGCCTACTATGCTATGCCTACTATGCTCAGGAATAAGCGTCGTTTGTCGCAAAAAAAGCAAAGCAGCCGCACGCATCAGTGGAAAATGCTCCTTGGTTGATGCTGTCGTGTTTACCACAGTCAACAAAATTATTTTTTACCAAAATAACGCACAAACATGATCACTGTTCCCAATCGCGACATGAACTGTAGGAGTTCTCTTAAAACATTAAATACGAACAGGGTGAAAATAATGTTTCATTGCAGAAAATAGCCGGTGACAGCCCATCAATTTTGCTCTTTATGCTTGGGATAGGGTGGAAAACACTCAAATACAGGTCAGAATGCTCCAAATGCTCCTACTATCCCATTCTGCTTTGCGATGCCCCAACCCTTTTTGAATGCTTACCTGTTGCTTAAAATGCTCCGAGTATTGCATCACTTACTAATGAATCATTAGTGTTGAATATTTACTAAACATTACGTTTCTCTGTGGAGAAAAAGAAAGAAAATTCGAGAAAGCGGTGAAAAGTGCAATTAAAAAACAAAATTGCAATGTGCTGCAAATAACAGCCATTAACGCAGCTGAGCGCACCCGCCCGAGAAGCTTGTTACTGCCGCGCTCTGCGTGCCGATGCTGGCTCCGATTGTTTGCACCATGTTCAGAAAATTTATTAGTGTCTGAAATACTTCGTCCTTCATCAGCGCTTCGAGTGTCAGCTGTTGGTGCATACCATCGACGTCCTTCGCGGAGCAACGTACGTGCGTACGCAATATTATACCTTTGAGGCCCAAATTGCCGTTTTCATGTGTGCTAAGGTAGCTGCACACGATACAGCGTTGACCGGACGCTGGAAAGGCGTTCTGCTTTTGCTGCGTCAAAAATGTTGGGTGCGCGATGAAATGGGTGCCCACTGAGGATTCGTCACAATTTGCAAGTTTAGGTTTAACAGATGACATTCAATCTGCCATGCCAACTTTTACGCTTGAACATGCTAACTATAATAAATCCCCGGTGGGCCCCCAAATCCTAATTGAATTTCGCGGATGTATAATGATCCTTATTTGTTTACTCTGTACATCGTTAGAAAGGGCTACGTAACTTTTATTTGTTTCAGCTTCGATCAGACATTTGGGAGACGTTGGCTTTTGCAGTGTCAAAAAGTATATAATGAACCTATATTTTGATAAAACTTTTTGTTGAGCGATAGAATCAAAATCGGTCAAAGGGGAAATAAAATAGCTCAAAATTGCTCCAGTGTGGGATTTACCAAAATAAATCAACTATTATACTTTTACAGTTCTTTACCAAATTTTTCGGCTGGTTTCAAGCAGCGCAAAAATCAACTGCTGCTGCTTATGATTGAAAAAACATATTGAAGGTGTGTTTTCACGTTTTCACCAAAATCGCTACAGATGATTTTTTTTTCTTACACTACATTGAATGCAGCTAGAAATAGTCTGTAACCGAGAATAATAAACATTTGATGTCGGAAACTCGTCATCTTGAGAGAAGCAGATTTGCGGTATGGTCAGGTGTTGCTTTTTGAAACAGTCGCTAGTGCACAACACACCTGCTCACGCGTCCCACCCGTGTATTATACACTAGCGACTGTTGCAAAAAGCAACAACTTGACCATCACTACAAATTTGAGACGGCCGTTTTGCGAGTGAAGAAATCAACACCAGATTTCATCAGAACTTCATTCTTGTAAACACAGTACTTGGATTTGGTTTAATCAGACTTTAAGCAAACGAGCTATTCTAGCTAAGCACTACATGCTAATTTTTTTTCTGATCGCATATAACAATTTTCAAAATAACATTTTGCGACCGCTTTATAGGCGATTAAGCAGCCGCCTTAGTAAATCTTGAAGACAAATAAACAAGCCTTTTTACTGAAATCTTGTGGAAATCATGCACTTGTTTTGTGCAACATCGCGAAAATCGGATGCCGCTGCAAAGTACAAAGGAAATACGTGGAACGCTGCCGATGAAATTTTTAACAGTACGCAAAATACAGCTAGTGTTAATCTAAAATTCGTGATGAAGAAGATCTCAAGACGATTATATTGTGGTAATTCAAATTTATGTTGACCGTACTCTCTATTTTGCTTGCTTTTCAGCATGCAATACTAGTAACGGATCGGCATTTGGACCTTTAACCTCAGTAAATTCCCGATTTTTACTGAGCACACAAACCGTTAAAACTATCGAATCGTCAACTGTAGCAAATCCGTTACAACTTAGTTTTAAATAATTTTTTGGAATGCTCGCTGAAGAAGTTGATCAGATGGCTCGGTCGGACGGATATTTACATTCGGAGAGCCAGGGAGCAGATGTTGTTAAATTAAAAAGTGTCTCGAAGATTTCAGGAGTCTTTACGAGAAGGGTGTTTTCGAATACATAGTGCTGATTCGGATTGACTGACTGACTGTTTTCATTTGGAGATTTGCCGGCAAGCAAAGCTGATGAAAATGTCTCAGCTACGCGCTATCGACGAATTACGACGCGATTTATTTGCGTGCGGCTCGCGCTATTGTCACGTAAGACAATGTGATAAACGGAGCTTTCAGCAGCTTGCAGCTACTGTATTGCACATGCGACCTGACGAACGACGCAGTGCGGTCATGGACGACATTAAGCAGCAACAGACCGCACAAGCATGCAACAACAGCTTGTCTTACCACAAACGCCGGTCTCCACTAAAACTCTACATCGTTTCTCAGCTTGTTTGCGACAAATGTTACTCGAGTTTTTATCACATTTCAGCTGGAGTCTTGCGCCTGCTGAAAGGAAGAGTTTCGCGGGGTGACGAAGAATTTGTGGATTTTCGAGCATGCAATCGTAATAATCAGCATCATACTGCTGATACATTTAATGCTGCTATAGCTAAAGCCGACGAGTTTTTCAACTTCGTAAAACAACATGATGCTTACGAAATTTTAGATTTAGCAAAAACGTTGCATAAATCGAAGCCGACGCATGTGTTACCTGTTGCCGTAACGAAAACAGAATTGTTCGAACGACAAGTAATTTTCGCCGGTGAAAACAAAATTGGATACGACGAGTTCATTGAACGGTGGAACGTAGAGCATGCAGAACTTGTTGAGGGCAAGCAGAAGACAGCCTTCTGCGACGTTTGTTTTCGTTTCATATGCCGCGAGCGATCCAGTACTTATACGTCGGACGATAACGACCGCGCTGAGCACGCAAAACACGTCGAAGCGTACAAAGCGTAGCGAGAGCAGTATAACAACGATCGGCACCTTGCTCGAAATCAAGATATTGATATGTTTTGCATAGATAAAGCTGAATGCATGCGAGCGCCCAAACACGCCGATGAACAGCCTTCAGGGAATTTTTTTAAATCCAGACTGAAACTTATTTTGAATGGTGTCGTGGATGTTGGTGCTAGCAAAGGGAGCATGCATGTTGTCAATGAGACTCAAGCGGCGCAGAAAAACGGCGGTGGCGATTCCGATGCCGATTTTGTGTTATCGTGTTTATATGACGTGCTTCGCCGCAAACCACTAAAACCGATGGTAGTGATCCAGGCTGACAACTGCAGCGCTCAAAACAAAAACTATTTTGTTAGGAAGTTTGCTGGTCATTTGGTCGATACCGGTGCGTGTCCAGAAGTTCGAATCAATTTTATGATTGTTGGTCACACAAAGTTTGCACCGGATGAATGTTTCGGAACGATCAAATCGAAAATGCACAGATGCAATTTGTATTCAGAGAAAGAAATCATTCAGCAATTTTCCGATAGCGATGCCAGTGAAAGCACGATGAAGTTATGTCCAGTTTTGGCACCTGTTTGGTATGGATGGCGTCAGTTCGTACAGCTGAAATTCGGCGCGAAATCACCTGCTGGTATTCTTAAGTATCAGCAACTGATTGTGAAGAAAACTGACGACAACTTATTGTGCGTGTTTGCAAAGTATTTACCGTCGGACGAGCCGCAATTGTTTTTCAAGTTACAAAAAATGAACAATGTTATGACACCAGATATTTTACTATAAGCAGGCTTCGACGGAAAACGCAAGAAACAGTTGGAACAAGTTTTAATTATTTACGTTAATACTCCTTTTAGTGCGGTGCTTGAACGCTTAAAAATGTCGGCATAGTTAAACCGCACAATTACCGTTGAGATTAGTAGGCTCTATATCCGACTTTTAAAAAAAACGTTTCTTGTTGCACGCTCTCCGAATGTAAATATCCGTCCGACCGAGCCAGATAGTCTTAACGGTTTATGTGCTCGCTTAAAAACATCGGCGATTCACTGTAGTGAAGAGCCCGAATACCGACCCATTACCAGTGCATAAGTCTAAAAGTGAAATTGATTCGTTGGTTGGTAGATATATCATACACGTAAGACCGTTCTCCACCTCAGTCAGCGATTGACACTGGAGGCAACAACAAAAGTGGCACGCATCGCAAAGATAAGACATTGTCAATTTAAGTAATGTTAGATGCAATTGTACTCTTCAAAGTACTACCGCTTGGACCCACATTGTAGCGAGGCTTTTACAAACACAGTCGAATAATTCGAACGCAACATAAAGCACCCTATAACCGGTAGCTGATGAAAATACCACGAATAGAACTGGTAATGAAGTGTTCGAACGAACGCTATGCCAATCAAGTTCACTGGCAAAATGTAATGTCGTCCGGCGCGATAGACTGCCGAAGAAAATGCTTGTCGCGACACGTTTTCTGTGATATTTTCAGCGCCTACTGCCAGTAGGCTACTGGTGCTTGCGCAAGTTCGGCTGAATCTTCGTCCAGGTTTGAAACACTTTGCTCAGTTTTATGAGATAAAGAAGTCCCGTCTTCCACCTGCAAATCGTCATTGCGAGCCGTCGCCGTCGTCGTGTTCGGTTTTGCTGCGTATTTCAATAACGGTATAAATGTAAAAGATTGATTTACTCGTTTTGCGCCAAATGTTAAGAACATCAGCGCTATCGGCGCAACAAGTTGAGTTTTAGAGTAAAGTTCCATAACGACGGGTAGATTTAGCATGTAAAAAAGCAAATGGGTATTGCGCAACTCGAACAAAAACACCTCCGCTAGTAAGAAAGTATAAACCGTAGAAAATCCATACAAAGCTGGCTGGATATACGAGCGGCTCGGTTCGACCACGAATTTTTCCGTAATGCAGCGTTCCGTTGTGAATCATGCCCAATTTGATCCATGTAGGCTTGCCAATCGATTTCGATTTATGGAACTAGATTTATAATAAGCGGACATAGGATAAGTTCGAATAGCAAGAGGCGGACGGCAATTTTACCTGTGTGTCCCGGCTCCAACAACAGCGCATGCAGCTTACCAAACCACGACGACGGCATGGAGCTGCTGTCAACGGCGACGGTATTTGTAGTTTGGATAGGAAGTCGTTGGCGGACGCATCGACAAAGCTTGTGTAGCTCTACACCCTGTCGGAGAAATTCGCGGCCGTTTCGCTAGTCTTTTTGCGGCCACGTTTTTGGCCAGCAACTTTTACACCAGTATTTTTTTGCACTTATGCAACAATGTTATCAAACACTTACTCTTTACGTTGCCGCTTCTACTTCATGCAACCACAACTCCAGAAGCTGGAGAAGTATTTTAAAAAACTAGTGTTCAATCGTGCCCAAAAAATTGATCAAGTTTTTTGCCGTTTGCGCAAATAAACGGGCAGTAGAGAACGATCGAATTCGGAATATTAAAATAACAGTCTAGCTCGCTTATAAAACAGCTGATGAAAAAATTCCACACTGTCTAATGGATGCTGTGCAGCAGTCCAAAGTCACTGCGTAAATGTATTCAAACGACATGGAGCTCAGACCATGGTTGACCTAGTCGATTTCTCCCTTGTACGTTAGCAAAGCGAGATTTTGTTAACACCCTAATACAGACCTGAGTTGCTTAATTAAACATCACACAAAGTTAGTATTCTTCTGCTGGTCTACCAGCACGAAAAAATGGCTCGAAAAACCCGTAATTTTGGCCGTGGTGGCCCGGAAGATTCTTGCTCCAGTTTATTCGTCCGAGCATTCGTCGGCGAACGACGTGGTTAGCGACGCCGATGCAGATTATGAGAGACCAAGTCCTTCACTTAATATTTACTGCTGGTTTGATTTTTATTCAAACTTTCTACTGCGAGAAAAACTGCTCCAAAAGAAATCGACTCTTGGCCGTAGATGTACCAGAGTTTGAGGGGTCGCGAATTTTTCCGACACCCTGTAACTTGTATAAAAAAATTATATGGAACCTCTTTTCGCTGCTGTTCGTTCCGTGCACAACGTCTTTTCATGTTAGGCAGCAAAGACAGTCTTTGAAAGACTGCCGACAACTGCAGCTCCCAAAACAAAGCGTTTTATTTGTCGACAAAATATATGCATTTGTACGGGCAAAAAATTTGAAATCGGAAATATCCAATGGTAAATCGCGGTGTAAGCGATTAGGGTGGTCAACAACGGCCAACAAAACTTCGCGGTGTATCCGACGCTTTGCGGTAGTTTATATTCAAGGTTGATTTTCATTGAACAACAGTGTTCGCCGAACACTGTTCGGCTTACACAGGGAACCCCACCCTCCCTATCTCAAGTTCTGGCAAATAACGCCTCTTTGAGTTTCGAACCAGTTGATCTTTCTGCTGATTTGGAAAATGTTTTTGATCATGCGAAATAACGTTTTACGTCCAACAAGACTGGCTGGTGTCACGGCTGCCAATACTCGAACAAATGCCAGCCAGTCGTCAACACCAAAGCCTTCCTCTTCGCCTACTCCCTCCCAGACCGCAACAGGAAACGATCCACAATCACTTCAAAAAGAGCAAGCCGGTTTGTTTACGCGTATTTTAAAAGGTACCGGGAACCTGCAACAGCAAGCAGGTGGTGCTGATGGCGGTGGGGCAAGCGGCATGCCTGGTGGTGCTCATTCGGCACTAGGTACGAAAAAAATTGTTTACGAGTTGCAGTTTCACAAGATGTATCCGGACTCGGTCGACAAATATTTACAATCCTACGGACAGCTGGTTGACTACACTAAACTTGCTGAAAATGCTTTTAGCATGCAACTTGTTGGAAGCTGGTTAGTTAGCACCGGTGGCGATCAGGATCAGGTAGTTAATTTATGGAAGCATGCAAACGGTTACAATTCAATGGATAGCGACGTGAAAAAGCTTAATCCATATTCAGTCGGCAGCGGCGGTAATAGTAGAAATAGTAAGGAGAATTCTGACGGCGGCCGACTTGTTCTCGACTACTCGCGATTTTTACGAAAGCGACAAAGTCAGTACTTGCTGGCATTTAGCTTTTGGGGCGATCCAACAACCAAAGTTCGACAAGGCACGAATTTGTACGAAATTCGTTCTTATTCATTAAAACCGGGCACGATGGTAGACTGGGCCAATCACTGGGCGCGGGCTATACATATTCGGAAAAAAGACAGTGCACCTGTTGGCGGTTTTTTTTCGCAAGTCGGTCACATGTATAAAGTCTATCATGTGTGGTCGTATGCCGATTTGGAAGATAGGAGACAATCGCGCGACAATGCTTGGCGCTACCCGGGATGGGACGAGTGTGTGCAGGCGACGGTGCCGTTGATTAAAGATATGCAGTCTCGATTGATGTATGCAACTCCGTTTTCACCGCTGCAGTAAAAAAAAGAACTTGTGTACCTTACACAGTGTACGTCGTGAGCGACGACGATGATGATGACATTGATGATATGAATTGTGGGAAAAATGGGAAGACGAGTTTTATTTATCTTGTGATTCGTTTGAACCCATACGTATAAGATTTGCTTGTTTTTGTTTAGGTCGAATTCACGTCAGAAATTTTTTATATTTTTCAATGTTCGATGCAGCACTTTTGTTAAAAAGTATACTGGATTCCTGTACATAAGAATCAGCCGTCTGCTGAAAAAAATTGATGTTATTGCACATGAGAACACGACAGCAACGTTGGTCCTCGTCGTCGTTTCCGATTACATACGCATATATTAATTAACACTTGTGGTAAGTTCAACGAGATAATAACTGTAAAAGTTACTCTGTGTGAATGAGATGCGGAATGTATAGCTGTTGTTTCCAGCTCCAATCAAGCAAAAAGTTCGTTTTCGTATGTACAAAATCAAACGAACCGAACGATAAAAATGGTTATTAAATTAGAACGATACTTTTTGCAACGACACGATCCATGTCATACGGAAGCAGTTTTAGCAGCTTTTTTCCAAAATTCAGCATTTTTGGCAAAAAAATAAGTTGCCTTTTATTTACTACCAGTATCAGAAAATTCATGCAGTTACTTGCTTGTACTGGACTGCCGTAGGTAGGTTTCTCGATGAGACGGAACAGTTTGCACTCAGCCCGGTAGGTTTTGCGCGGCTGGTTAAGCAGGCATTATCGAAAAGAAGAGTTGTACATGCAACTCAGCTTCTGCATACAGCGATGACTTCAGTTATGGTAAAGTTAGCTGATGATGGTGGCTTTCAGCCAAATACCGCACACTTTTATTCGAATTATAACATCCGGCACAAGTTCTCTGAACGCTTTCAAGCACCTATCGTTTTAACGCTATCAGTCATCAGCTTTTCCGTTGAAACAATTTCCATAAACTTGCGTCGCGCGCCGTCTCTGTGCAAACGTCCAGAGCAGTTTATCATTTGCAACGTGCTGCTTCGTTTTCTTGCTGCCGCTTTTCTACATACGGAGGAAAAAATGAAGTCGACTAGTAGTATTTTTTGTGCGGCCTGTCTTTGCCTGCTGCTTTTGAGCTCGACAATCTTAGCCGTACAAGAAGACGACGAGCAGCAGCAGCAGCTGCTCGATACGACGAATGAAGACAATAATGATGAAATTGCACGCACCGGCAGCGAAAAAAGCAGCAGCAGCAATAATGATGTGGTGGACGACGTCGATGACGACGACTACAATCCACGTGAATTGCTTATGCATGCGCTGCTTAAAAATGCTCGCACAAAAGTACCGCCTCCGCCTCAGTTTTTACCCGTACGCGTTCAGGTCAAAATGCGACCGCTGCACATTGACGACGTTTGCACGCGAACGTTTCACATGAGAATGGCTGTACTCGAATCGTATAACTGGACAGATCCGCGGCTGGCATGGAACGAATCGGATTTTAGTGATATAAAATCCATGTCTATGGATGCTGCTGACCTATGGATGCCGGACATTGCAGTGTACCAGAGGTACGTGTATGTGCGCGTGCAGTGTACACAAATTTATTCACGTTCAAATGTACGCATAAATGTTTACTATACGTACTTTCT